>JANHFO010003127.1:52921-66164 GCA_032468095.1 Pareas carinatus | reverse complement strand
AGTGAATCTACAAAATAGAATGGTGGGTGAAAAAGATATGTTTGGACAGAAGGATATTGGTTAAGATGATAAATAGAGTTATAGAAAAATCATTAGGACTGATGAATAGAAAAATAGTGTTATGAGATATGGAATGGAAAAAAAAATCAATGAAAATTTGAGTTGTTAAAATAAATGAAACTGATATTGTAGGAATATTAAGGTTAATTTTAAAAAAAGTCTAAATGCAATAATATAAAAATAAAAGGTATTGTGGAACTATAGAAACTGTTGTTTAGTATGTCATTTGAAAATGTGATATTTTGGAATTTTCAAAGAAGTAAAACTCTAAAAGGGAAATTAACTGTTTGGGGAAATTAGGAATATCTTTAACCCATTTTTAAATTGTTAAATGTGGAAATTTAATGTAAATGTAGAAGGAAGACAAACCTAGTGTTATATAAAATGATAAAGGAATTTGAAATGAAATATGGAACGGGTATATAGAAAGATTAGACTAAGAGAAATACTTTTTGCTAATATAAGACTGGATGCTAAAAAATTATTATTAGAAATAAAATGAGAGAAGAATAAAATGAACAGGAGGAGGAAGAAGATGGACAAAGGAGGGAGAGGACAAGAAGAAAGAAAGAAGGAAGCAAAGAAGAAAGACAGGCAGAGGAGGAAATGAAGGGGGAAAGAATTAAAAATAAGGAAATGTTAAGGATAAGGATTAAAGAACTATGTTATGTTATGAAATTTATTATGCATATTGTTTGCAAAATTTAATTAATGCTCCTTCTCCCTTTCAATATCTCTCTGGGATGTTATGAATGTATTGATATGTTAATGTCAAAATAAAAAAATGCTTTTCAAATAAAAAGGACACCAACCATGTTGAAACTATTCAGATCTATCTTTCCAGTTATGATGTCATTCATAAAAAATAACTTTTATATTCACAGGACCATGTCTTTCCCTGTTGTCTACCTTTGCAAGCTGCTTAGGATCCATATGAATATTAAAGTCTTTCTGCACTCAAGAGAATTATCAGTAGTACGTTTTTATGTGTCTTCATATTTCACTCTGTTGGCTGGGCTGCTAATATTTTATATATTCATACATTGTGGAGTCTTCAATAGTGGTACTAAAATTATTGCTTACTAGCTGACCCGGCCACGCGTTGCCGTTGCTCAGTTTGTGGCGGGCCACCCGGCTCCGTTGCCGTCCCCACTGGCGGCGGAGCCATTCCCGCCCCCTCCGGTCCCGGCGGCGAAGCAATTCCCGGCCCCGCCGCACCCTGCGGCGAAGCAATTCCCGGCCCCGCCACGCAGGCGCACTGGCGAGAGCAGCTGGAGGCCCTTCCGCGTTCCGCCCGACCTTGGGTTCCTGCGCAGGCGCGCGGGCGGTCAGCGGTCGGTGGCACCCGCGGGCGGTCGGCACGTCTTTTGCGGTTGTCTGGGCGACCGTCTCGGACATATGGCGAGGTAAGTAGTAGGCCGGAACCCGCTTAGAGGGTATGCCGACCATCCCGGAAAGTCTGAACCCAATCGGTTCAGTACTTTCCGGGATTACTTACCAGAAACAAACGCGCCTAATTTTTTATATATATAGATTTTCTATGCTGCCGTGGTCAAAAGGACTCTTGGAATACTTGCATAGACTATGCGTGTAGTGAATAAATAACCAGAAGCCTCAAGAAAAACAAAATCAAGCAAAATGAAACTGTTATGTAACTTGCATAGCCTCAATCATGCTTGGCTCTCTTTTGATGGAAATGTCATGAAATGGCCATCATTGTATTGTAAATTGAACTGAAATAATTATGTCTGAAATTTATTTGCTTGTGTTTTGAATTTTTGAACAAATTGAGACCGTATCTGAGTTTGTCTGATGTACTTCTGAAAATATTTGGGATTCATTTTTTCAAATCTTTTGCTTTTAGACTTGTGTGTATTTTATGTCACTTGCTTTCCTGCGGGACTTTCTTTTATTTTGATGCTTTTAACAAACAAGAAATTACTCTAAATTAATTAGAGTTGCTAAGGGAGGTGAAATAGATGAAATGATATCTAGAATGTCACTGGAAGGCAACAAGGTATGAAATTGACTGAGCTACTATTAGGGCAATCTTCCTAGCAGTAAGAATGATGAAATGTCTGCATTTCTCCACACTTATTATGTCTGTGGATAGCTGCCCAAAGCTTTGTTTAAGACAATCCAGGCTCTCCTGGGAAGACCTATCTTGAAAGATTACTTGCAAGGTTACTGTGAGGAATTTCTGTTGGATAAAGCCATTTTGATTCACTCCAAGTTGGACTCTAGGTTCAGTCTGACTTGATTATCTAAGAGAAGTTTGATCCTGTTGGTCCTGATGAAATAGACAGTGTTCTTGTAACTACCAGCTCAGTCACCTGTATGTTAGATCCATGTCCTTCCTGGTTGACTAAAGCCTACTGGAAGGCGACAACATGTGTCCAGGTTATGTTGGTGAATTCTTCTTTGACAGAGGAAGCGATACCACTCCTCACGAAACAGTCACCCAGACACAATTGTGCTGTAGAATTTTCACCCAGTTGCCAACATTTCTTTAGAGAAAGCTTCTTCTGGCAGGTCCAGAGAACTTTGGAAGAAGCATGTCATCTGGACCACTTCCAGTCTGAACTCAAACCTGGATATAGAACCAAGGCAGCATTGATTACACTTGTTGATGACTACTGGTGCAAGTGGAATGGGAGTGGTGGATCTGTTCTTACAGTTCTTGAATTCTTAATGACTTTCATTAGCAATTATCATGATATCCTGCTGGATTGGCTTTGTATGGCTTCATGTTGTATGCCAGTTATACCTGTTCTTGGACTGGGAGGATTTGTCTCTCAAAGTCACTTGTGCTTTAGTCATCTCTTAGTGGACTGCTGCAATGTGCTTTACAATAGTCTGCCCTTAAAGCGCATCTGAAAGTTGCACCTGGTTCAACATGCAGTGGTGTGGGCAGTTATGCTTGCTTCTCGATCAATGTATATTACACCTCTGAGCTGAATTGGTTGCCGGTATGTTTCCCGATTCAGTTTAAGGAACTAGTAGTTACCGATAAAGCCCCTCATGGCCCTGGGCCAGGTTATTTAAAAGGTCACTTTTCACTGATTGTGGCTACCTATCCCATCATATCTGGCATGCTTCAGGTCCCATCCATTAGAGAATTCTATCTGCAGGACCCAGAAATAGAGATTATTCTTATTATGTTCATGCTGGACTAGGCTTTGTTTATCAATTTATCTCAGCTACTGATTTATTGTTACTAGGCTGCCTTTTTAAATTATGGTTACCTGCCCAGAGTCCCCAAAATGAGATGGGGAGGGGCATATACAAGGAAATAGATACAACACCAAAACCATGATCAATAATAAGAATAAACCCCAGAGTACAATGTATCATAGAACAGAAGAACAGAACTGAACTGAGGGTAATGAAAGAACAAACTTGTGGAATAGGTAATGTGCAGTTGATTTATATAATTCATATGGTTGAAAAAATGGGTGTTTGGGTTGGTTGCTAGATTTAAGTACAGAAGAATCATAATAGCCTTTTTGATCTGTATAAGAAAAACATGAACTACATTGGAAGAAAGTCTATAGAAATACACTGAATGTAGAATACCTATAACTGTAGAATATCTATAAAGTGAATAGATTTATATTTTGTTTGTGTGAAAAATATGCATTAAAATTTATTTTCTGAGTTGATTGTTCACTTCCCATAAAGCTGGCTTTCTATATGAAGTAATATTTCAGCTGCCAGTTACATTTGTCACTCTCATAAGAAGTGAACTCTTTTACTTACTGGCAAGGTCACTATAATTTATATTATTGCACAATTTTAATCAGAAAACATAAATAGAAGTCTTATAGATAATTGTGAATTTACTTCAGGGAGGAAAAGTCTTTTTAACAAAATAATTGGCTGTACTTGGAAAGTACACAAAATGTATAAACTCTACTTGATATTGGCAGTCCAACTGGAAAATCCTCCTCTGCATTCCTGCAGTTCTGATGAATTGCTGGAGAGTCTCACTGTCCGTCACACTATATTGGCTAGTGAAGCAGCTGACCTTGTTTTCCTGTAGTGTTTTTCTACCAGGAGTTTTCTAGAATCCATCCTGAAGAAATCCCGTCACCGAGGGTTAATCTATATTCTAGATGAAAGGATATTCCCCACCCAAATTCTGTCCTGAAATTTGACTCTTCTATTGTAGTGTTCCCAGAGAAGTGAGAATGTTGTCTTATGAGGAGTTAGAAATCAAAGCCTCTTGAAAGTGGGTGTATGTTTACTCTAGACAGCAGTTCTTATCTGCCAAGACTAGCACCTTACAACAAGCCTTTTATGGAGCTGTAAATGAGAGATAAACTATTTTAACCCTTTATTAGCATTATTGGTGTTTTACCAAAGTATGATGGGAAAAACCAAACAGTTCTCTAATGCAAAGAGTCTTTTCCCATTTCTACAAAGGAGGTTGAAGCCCATACATCTTAAAGCTGCTTTAGCTGAGAAATATGGTCATACAGTAGAGCTAATATAAAGGATAAGTCACATTTGAAATCATAACAGAAAAAGGGAAGGAAATCAAGATAACAAAACTACATAACTCACTGCCCAAAATTTTGTGTCATTTTAAAAGCTGGCAAATTTATTATTGCACGTTATCTTGGCAGAAAAGCTTATACATTTGTTAAAAACGTAGAAGATTCTTGATTTTTTTTGAAAAAATGTAAAGGAAGGATAAGCAGGGATACATATGAATAAAGCACAGTGGAAATGGACAGCTCATTGCATAATTTGCATAATTTCCAAGAATAATGGTGTCCGTTGAAACAATTAAGGAGAAATTTGTACTGACTGTGGATATGTTAGTATTACAGAAGTATGGGATGTGGAGTTTGATTTAGATCCAACAAAATTTTGAAAATTTAGACTACTAGTTAAATGTAATATGCTTCTCTTTTGCTTAGCAATCATTTTTATAGTCAGAGACTGGAGAGGATTCAGTCAGAGATGCCAGCTGTGTAGTTTGTGCACATAATAAAATTACTCTTATAGAGAAGGGAATGAAACGAGTGTAAGAGATTTGTTGCTTTAGATGTTTGCAAATCTTCATTGTTTCATTCATTAAAAATGTGAATTACTACTAAATAATGTGTTGGCAGTTAAAAAAAGTAAGGACCATAACTGTTCATAGTTTTTTTTTTTTTCTGATTTAGCCATGGAAACAACAGTAGGTGGCAGAATAGCTACATCTAACGATCATGTTTCTGTTTACACTGAATGAATGTAATGATGAGAGAAAAAATTGCTAAATTTAGAACTGGATTTGTTGGATAATTCATTTGAGAATTCCACAAACCAGGATAAGATTTAAAAAGTTGTTCTAAAGTTCATATCCTCCCTACATTTTTGGATATATTCAACCCAGAATATTATTTTTATAAGTTTTATAGATTACCTTTCTGCTAATTAATGCATTTAATAATATACCTACATTATAACAGTGCATGTATTAAAGTTCTACAGTATATGACATTGATATTGATATTCTACAAAATAAAAAGAATACTTTTGAAAAGTATTATATTTAAATTGTTGTCGATTGTTATTGACTAAGCCATCAGCATTATAGTTTGTCAACTATGTTTATATCTTCCGGTATACTTTTCTATGTGTGTATCTGAACACGCCTCATTATTTTGTTCTTAATGTTTTATGTGTTACTGCTCTAAAGTTTCTTTTTTAGATCAAAAATGGTCCAAGTCATTTGAAAGGGTTCCCCCCCTCTTCTCTCTTCCTATTTTCTGTTAAAAAATTACTTTCAGTTTTTTTCACCTTAGTGAAATCTTTCATTTCTTCCAAATTTTTTCTCTTCTTTTTTCCCCCCTTTGAACAACATCAACTTCTCACTTTCCCCCAGCTTTCAAATACTGTATGCCACTGTTACTTTTATCTTCAGAAACTATCTCTTACTCCCTCTTTCCTTTTGTTCCAAATCGCTTGAACATGTGGTCTACTTACACCTTCTGTAATACATTTCTCTCCTTTGATTTCTCCCTTGACCCCTTTTGGTCTTTTAATTCTACCAAACCAGCTCTTGCAAAATCACCAATGGCCTTCTGGCTGCTAAATTGAAGGTTGTATTTTCTGTTCTTCTTCTATTTGATCTTTTACCAACTTTTGACATTTGAGCTACTCTTTTTGTAACAAAGTGAGTGATGGTTTTTCTTCCCTTACCTAGCTTGGACCTTCACCTGTGGCTTAAAGAAGACTATCCTTCTGGTACATGGTAATATGTGATTATTATCTACAGTCACAATAAGGGCAGAATAACATACAAGTTGTCTCACTTTCCTTTCGGCATGTGGCATGTTTGGTGGATAAGAATTCTCTGTTCCTCTATTCCTCTGTCAACCTTGGTTTGTAAATAATCTAATCAATTCTTCATTACTAGAAATAAAAGGCCAAGTATTTTACAAGAAAGTAATTATCAGCCTCCTGCTAATTTTTTAGTTTGAGGAATTCATAAAGGAGTTAATACCTTCTGTTTCCTTCCCTTATTCTCATACCACCAAAGCTACTATTAGCTCTGGAGTGGACGGAACATGGTAGATACAGCATCTTTACTGATCTCTTCTCTCAACTGATAATTATTGGAAGGCAGATCAGAGAGAGATTTGAGCTGTTTATTCTCAGTACTTTTCCTAACCTCAAAAATGACCATTTAAAAGTGCTGGTTAGTTGTATTTGTTGTCTTGAAGAAAATACAGTATAAACGTACACTTCCCAATTTATCTCTAGTTTAGGTGTAAATCGCAGTCAAGAATTGTGTGAGAGGTCCCACGGCATGTATGTCAATAAATCCATTTTGCATTTCAACTTATTGTTTTCTCAAAAGCAAAATTCTAAAGAAATATTTCCACATTAATAAACAAATCTTTAAAATCTGGTCATTCAGTCCTGGTCAAAAGGAAATTCCGTTAATAGCTACCAGAAACCACAGCATATGAATTTTAAGCTGGTCAAATAAGTTCATTATATATTTCTTCATTTACTTTAAAGAAGCTTGACCTTTAATTCTGTCAAATAATTGATTTATTATTATTTTTTCTTTGTCTTCCTTCAGGAACAGCTCCAGTCGTTTTAACATGTCCCCTTTGTAAATCTAAGATAAAAAGGCTTTCCAAATCATTCTTCTGATTTATTATTTCTATGTCCTCTTTAGTTATTGAGTTATCGGATAAAGTGGTTAGGAAACGAAGTGGGTGAACCCCACTGTCCATTTGAAGGTACTGAGCTTTGTCTTAGGCAGGGTTATTATTCCTCAGCTCTCAGAACTCTCAAACCCATTGGAGATTGCTATTTTATGATAACTTCGTTGGCAGACTTTGTATGGAGAAAACTTGTGGGTGATCCTAGTCCTTTCCTTACTTCAGAGAGGAGTTGTTTTACTGCCTTCTCTTATTGACAAGTTCTTGTGGACCTATGAGTATTAACTGGTTCAAACCTGCTTACTTTTTGAGATCAACCAAGGATGGCTTGGGTGCTGCCACATATTAGCCACTTTAAGTACCACCTTAAATTTTAACGTGTTATTCACACAGAGCACAAAAACGTTTTCAGGACTACAGCAAGTAAAAAGTACATCCAATTAATGTACAAAAGTTGAGAGTTGGTTGAAATAGGTAAACTGAAGGGCAAGAAGAATTCTGCAGTGTTGTATCTGAGGCCTTTACAGTAACAAATTGTAAAAATTGGCCATTCGGCATGTCCTCTAATGCTGAACTCTACTTCAAAATTGTTCTTAATGTTTGTTTTAGTAAAGCACAGTTAGAACAAGGCTCCTCAATTTGGATATCAAACAGAAATTTACTTACTACAAAAGCAAAAGTTTAACTAATTTTTTACAGTGAAAAGCCTCTCTCTGTTTTAAGAATAAATCTGAACCATTTGGAAAGCCTGAAATTAATTTATAAACTTCAGCAAACTTTTAATACTTGAACAGATCAGAAAACATCTTGAACGGTAACAGCAAACGTTCATGCAGGTGGCAGTAACTCTCCCAGATTAATAAAAATTTAGGCAGCGTTCCAAAAAACATTTCTTAAGGTTCACAATTTTGAATGAGCAATCACAGTGGTTTCCAAACCTTTTCAGTCCACTGCCCCTTTGGTGCTACAAACTCATCCTCAGTGCCCCCCATCCCCACCTGCTATAAATAGCATTATTCGGAATAGCGGTTTGCACAGCCCACTAAGGAAGATAGTAACAGTAAAATTCAAAACTGTAACAATTAATTGCACATTTATTCAAAATCCAATTTAAAAATCTTTTTGCCTAATGTTAATTCAACAAAATTGTTGAACATGATCCAGTGATATCAGGTTTTCAAATTTCTGATAGAGAGGGATGGAGAGGGGGACGGAGGCAGAGAGAGAGAATGAGAGACAGACTCTCTCTCTCTCATACATACACACAGAATGAGAGAGACACGGAGATAGAGAAAGACAGGCACACACACAGAGAGAGAGAGAGAGAGAGAGAAAATGAGAGAAAGAGAGAGACATGCAGAATGTAAAAGTCAAGAGTCTTGTTCAGCCACCCGTTGCTCCTGGACCATGGGACGGAGATCCTCGCTCTGCACACTCACCCCACTCGGGCTCTGGGTGCTTTCCATCCAGGGGGTGGCGGGCAGCTGCAGTGACTCCTCCAGGGCAGCCATGATAGGAGGGGACAATAGGGGGAACCTCAGATCTACCTATAATCAGGTTGCTGTCAAGAAGCCATGCAGCCATGCAGCACATGCACACACACAGCGCTCTGGTGCTTCACTCTCCCCCCCGCCGCCACCTGCCACCTTAACCCACAGCACGCACCTTTCTCTTGCTGCCAGACCGCAGAGCTGGCTTGGGGAGGTGGGGGAAGCTTACTGGCGGCATACAGAGCTGGCTTGGGGAGGTGGGAAAGGTAACTGGCGATGCGCAGAGCTGGCTTGGGGAGGGGGGGGAGTTGACTGGCGGCGCGCAGAGCTGGCTTGGGGAGGGGGGGAAAGTTGGCTGGCGGTGCGCAGAGCTAGCTTGCGAAGGGGGGGAAAGCTTATTGGCGACTCGCAGAGCTGGCTTCGGGAGGGGGGGGAAGCTTATGCTCCTTACGTGCAGGGAAGCTTATGCCCCCGCACCTTCTGGGCAGTGCCCTCTGCCTCTTAGTGCCCCCCTGGCCCTCCCTTGCCTCTTAGCGCCCTCTAAGGCATCCCACCCTCCCAGGAAGTGGTACCGCCCACTTTTGGAGCCACTGAGCTATCACAAAAGCAAAACCTTCCTAATTAGGGCTTCATTACTATGCACTTCATAACATTTGAATTTAGTATTTCAGGTTATTTATTCTAAATAAGTCCAGGAGGAAGGCTGTTACACTGCTTTGTAACTCTAATGATCAGGAAACTCCTCCTTATGTTGAGTTTGGATCTCTCCACACAATGGTCCTATTTGGTCCTATAGAAAATGAACCATAACTTCTCTGTCAGCCCTTCAAATATTGGGAGGAAATATTATAATCTTAACTCTCTTTAGCCTTCTGTTCTTCAGACTAAACATGTCCATTCCTTTAACCATTCTTCATAGACTTTAATCTTTAAGACCTCACCAATGTTGTCACTCTTCTCAGCATTTTTTCCAATTCCTAGCATTCTCCTTGTATTATGACAACAAACTGAACACAATATTCCACATGTGGTGCAGCATATAGTGGAACTATCACTTCCTATGATTTTGACACTATATGTTGATGGATGCAGGTTGAGATTGTATTGGCTCTTTTAAGAATTGTAGCACACTGCTGACTCAATCAATGAACCATGCTTAAAGTGATATCTACCAAAATACTGTGCTCCTTCTCACAAATACTACTATCAGTCAAGGCAGCACCTATCTGTTACGTGTGCATCTGATTTTTTGCTGCCTAAATACAGAGCCTGATATTTTTTGCCATTGAATTATATATTGTTGGATAGGATCTAATATTCAATTTTATCAATACTTTTTTGAACTTTAAGACTGATGTTGCCAATTCTTTTCAGCTTTTTGACATTTGTAACTTTGCTGAGAATCTTGTCTATCCCCTTTTCTAAAACATTTTCTAAAACATTTTTAAAAACGTTAAAAAGCACTTGGCTCAGGACGAAGTGTTAGGATACCCCATTGCATACCTTCCTATATGTACACGCTATCTACTAGGAACATGCCAGCTGCAGATCCACCTGGATTGGGAGTATCCATGCCATATTTTTCCATCTTATCTGCTTGAAGAAGCTGTCAAATAGTATTTTATATAAGGATTGTATTCTTAACATATATAAATATCTAGAAAATGACTTTTATATAAATATTGGATTGTATCATGTGGAAGTTTTTCTAAAAACAGATTTTCCAGTTTATGATTATGGGGGTCAATAATGGAACTTTATCTTTAATAAATCTTTAAATTAGGAGGAAACTCTTAAGCTTTGCTCATGCTTTGTATCCATTCAGAATCTATCAAATGAGAAAAACAATAAAACGGAGTCCTGCTCCTCAGTTAATTAGTTTTCAGGTGATGTGGAAAAAAATGGCTTATCCATCCTATCAAAAATCTTGCAACGGTAGTCTTGATTGGGATCGCTGGGCTTTTAGATAGACTTTACCCATTCTACACACTAGCCTTTGACCCTGCTTGAGTTGAGATCAGCCAAATTTTGTGTATGAAGGGTAAAAGAGGGGGGGGAGTATCCTTCCAGGAATTCTTATGGGAGTCATATAATCTCTTCCTTAAAACAGCTTACAATTCCTGTGTTTATGACAAGATAAAATGTTGTTCTGTAAATAATCCATTAGCTGGATAAAAAATGTATCTTTTCATGTGAAAATATAGATAGAAATAATATAGTGACTCATACCCCATTTGCATGCGTACTTTTGATGGGATAAATTGATGTAGATGTTAAATCATAACAACCTTGTGGGCAAAATTTGGATTTATCAGATCTCGTTCACAATTCTGGGCAAAAGCCAATAGCTAAAGGGATGCATTGTTAATTTCTAAAATGCTGAACTGATTTCTAGTTGGTACTTGTTCTGATGATCTCTGGAGAACATCACACGCCGAGGCATACAGTGATGTTTTGCAGTACAGCAGAACTGCCAAAGTTGCTTATGTAAAATATTAATTTCTTTATCCTTAAATGTATTCTTCAGGAGACTCAGTGAATGAACACATGATGTTACCTCATACCTAAGATCAAGTCTGTGTAAATCTGCTCAGTTTTCATATGGCAACTTACTACAGATAACACCTTAGAGATTAATATTCTATAAATGAAATAGCATTTTATTTCCAAAGAGCAAAAAATCAAAATAGTATGCTAATTAATGGCAATGAATTATTTCTTTTCCTCTATTCTAATTTTTTTTGCATTTTATTTTAAATAGGTTAGTTATTAGAGCTTTGTGACTCTGAAGGCTAGACTTGTCAGCATTGTTTCGTATTTCATAAATATCTTTCTAAAATAAGAAAGAAGACCCAGAGTCCTAACTTAATTCATATTCCCAGCAAAAGATTACATGTTTTCTAGATTGTAAGCCAAAAGAATATCTCAAACTTTAACTTAGCCAAAATCAATCCCATTAATCCAAATTAAATATACATAATTTTTCTTGTAGAAGCTAGGCCTAGTTTTCCAGAAGATATATCTATTTGATTATTTCAAACTGGAATATTTCTGTTATTAATGTGTATTAAAACGTAGAAATAATTGATGTCCAGGAACTAATAGTTGACATCTTCCCTGTCTCCTCTATATTGCAACCCCATATTTTGAGTTGTCTGTGTATTGGGAACATTAAAAAAACCCTTTATTATCTAGATGCATATTTGCTGTGTTTATGGAGCCTTCTCTTTTTGGAAGGTCTTCTGATAGAAATCTCTTGTTTTCTTACCTATCTCTGTAGTGGTAGAAAGGAATATACAACTTGGAGGCCAGTTGATTGCAGCCAATATTTAGTGGGTAGTGTTTAAATTATCAAAGATGTTAGATAAAATACAACTAAGTCATGAAAACAACAGTATTATGCATTCTGTATTAAGACTGAACTCTGATATTCAGTTATATATGCTTTTCTAATGAAATAAGTGGAATATTGTTGTCCGTAGCTCAAACGATGTTAGGACAAGGGTAATATTCCAACCAAATATGCATCAGTTATGGGCTGTTTCCAGAAGAATCCATCTACAGTAGAATATTCATCAGTATAAGCGTGCACACATTGGAGGAGATATAGGCCATGTTCCTACAAGTGATGAGGGACAAGACAAAAAAGGGAAACGAAGCCAGGACTAATTAATGGCTTAAATTGGTTAAATTCAAATTGATTAAGCATCAGTATTATTATTTTCTGAGCATTTGATAATTTTCTCTTGTTTATCACATTAAAAATTACAATGTGAGGCAAGCTTTGGAAGTACTCTGGAGGTTGGATCCAAGAGATTGGTGTGTTATTGCTTTATTATATGTACTTCATTAATCAAATTATCCATTTTTTTCACATGATTTTGTTGGACTTTTGGAATCCTTTGAATTTTGCGGTTTATTATTTATAATTTTAAGTTTTCCAACAGAATATGGAATTAGAAGGAAGAATAAAGTATTGTAGAATCTTGAAGTCTATTAGCATTTATTTATTTATTTATTTGTTTGTTTATATTTCTATACCGCATTATCATCAATTCCTTGTTGTAAAATAATGGAACGTATTAAGACTGAGAATCTTTAAAATGGTATTGTCCCACATCAAGGCCTTCTTTAATCAGATGCTTCCTATGGAATCTACCGTAAGAGTTGGTTGATGCAATCTTCATCTAGTAAAGGCAAATAATTAGTGTAATTTAGGATTATCCTATCGATCAGCCAATCAATACAGCTGTCTAGTCCTCTTACAATATTCACATTTTCCCAATCTTCATTCAGAAACCTGTGCTTTTATTCAGAATTTTTCTGGAGGAAAAGAAAAGCATGTTGAAACTAACCTCTAAGCCCCAGTGTCTGGCAGGATGTGGATGAGGGAAAGCTATCTGATCCACCCTGCCCTTTGGGAATATCTTATGCATGTCTTTACAAACAGGTTTGTACAAGCTGCAAGCATATGGGCTGTTTGGCTACGGAGCGCTCCCTCCAGGCATGTAGACTTTTCGTGGA
>JANHFO010003126.1:79378-93979 GCA_032468095.1 Pareas carinatus | reverse complement strand
AGGTCCTTGGTAAGGACCCGATAGGTAGACAAAAATGCCAAATCCAGTCTCAAAATCTGGCAGACTGTGCAATGAACAACAGCAACAGCAACAGCAATAGCAACAGGAACAGCAACAGCAACAGCGATAGCGATAGCGATAGCAATAGCAATCACAATAGCAATAGCAATAACAATAATAATTTAGTCAAGCATGCATGAGAAAAGCATAAAATATTACACAGGTGCTCTCAGGTTCAGCTTATGGTCACTCACTCTCACACACTCACATGCCTGGAAAACTGTCATACTCAATTCCAAATCAACTGAACACTGAGGCACAAACGGTTCTTTAAAAAATACACAGAGACCCAGTGAATTTATGAATGATTGGGGAAACAAGGCGACAACTGTACTAAGGTGGATGAAATCTATTGGAGTGGTGTCTATGGAGATTCCCAATTATACCTGTCATGATTGTTCCAAAAGTCCTTTTTTCCAAAAGGCATCTAGACTTTACAAAAGAGGAGGGAGGAGGGTGTTTCTTTAAAAACATAACAAAAGTTAGAACTGAAAAACCTTTTTGGATGAAAAGCACAACGTTTTTAAAGGGGAAAAAAAAGTCCAGTTGTCTTTTGGATAAAAGCACCTTTGAGGTTCATTCATTCATTTATTTATTTACAGTCACAGACCAAAATACAAATACAAAAACATTTAAAACCAGAAACAAAGCCTTGACTAAAGGTAGTAACAACATACACCCCTAAAAGTTACAGCTCTTTTAGAAATTTAGAAATTTAGAGACCTGTGTAGTAATTTGGGGTAAATCGTCCCTAGACAAATTGTGATCATTGGTGCCAGAGGGGTCGGTTCTAAGGAAAGGCAGAAATTTAATTCTAGCGGTATTATACATAGAGCAGTGTATTAAAACATGCTCCAGCATTTCAACCTCCGCCCTTATACAAGGGCATAGTCAGTCACTGGGTGGGCGTTTCTTAAATCGACTTTCGAGTAGAGCTGAGGGTAAAACATTAAAACAGGCTAAGGAGAAGGCTCTTCTATATTTGGGAATGGATAAAGTATGGAAATATGAAACCATCCTCAGATCGCAGCTATTGGAGTGACTAGCACCTTTTTAGGTTATTATAGTGCTGATGAGTGCATCATTAGAAGACCTGAAGAAGTAGGTTAGAGACAGATTGCCATAGAGAACATCCATCTATGTGGTCACTAAGAATAGCGTAGACCTGATAGCACACAGTCAAATAACCAATAAGCTCATATATGAGTAAACACGCCATTCAGGTGCAAGTATGAGACAAATCCAATAATTTCTATGTATCCCCCTACATTGAGGCACATCTTGCCCTCAAAGATGAGGAAAGTCCTCAATTGATTGGCCTTCTATTAAGGGGGTCAAAATGTCACTGTGCAGGCTTGTGAAGTATACACAGGCCCAGATAACTGTGAGACTGTCTGACCCCATGAGAAACCTCCCCCTCCTCTTATTAACAATTGTTTTATATGCTGTTGATTTTGTCAGTCTGTAATTCATCTCCCATAAATGTTGCCATATATCTAAATTTATAGCATATCCAAAATCCAAAAGAGCTTGTCATTGAAATATTTTTTTCTCCAATTTTATAGGTATCGTCTGAAATAAAAATAATATTTTTGGTAAAACATTCATTTTAACTGTAGCAATCCTCCCTAAAAGTGACAGTGGTAAGTTCTTCCATCTTTCTAAAGTCTAATCTCATTTGATTCAATAATTTAATATAATTATCTTCTTTTAAAGTTGAACATCTTGCTGTTATATAAATTCCTAAATATTTCACTTTTTTAACTATTCATAAATCTATTTTTTCTTATAGTTGTCTCCTTTGTTTCTCTGTAACATTCCTAATTATCACTTTAGGTTTCTTTGTTTATTTATTTTCAATCCTGTTACCTCTCCATACTCTATTTCTTTTAATAATTTTGGGACTGGCTTTGGCGGTTCTTCCAAGAGAAATACCAAATCATCTGCAAATGCTTGCAATTTAAATACTTCCCCTCTTATTTTCAGTTCCTTACTCTCTTCATCTTGTCTTATATTTCTATTTAATATTTCTAATGTTAAAATGAATAATAATTGTGACAAAGAACATCCTTGCCTTGTACCTTTCTTTATATCAAAATTCTCAGTTAAATCTCCATTTACTATTATTTTTGCTTTTTGTCCAAAATATATTGTTTCAATCATTTATATAAAGTTTGTCCAAAATTCATCAATTTCAATTGTTGAATCATACATTACCAAGAAAAAAAAGTCAAATACTTTTTGAGCATCTAGAAACACCAATCTTGGAATTTTCACCTTTTGAAATTTGGAATATTATTGGTATAATTTTAAATCTTCCTAACCTTAATCTTTAATGAATTAATTCTGATTTTTAATGTCAATTTTATTGATTGTATTGCAGGCCACCCAGAATCCCTCTGTTTGAATTGTAATGTATTGTATTGTATTAAGAAACACAAAATATGAGCTAACTCATACATTTAGTAAGGAGAAGAATATTAATTCAGAGGGTAAGACAACAAGACTTGTAAGACCATTTCATAGTTTCATCTGAACTTGGATATAAGGTGGCCAGCATATACAATGTTACTTAATATCCCCTCCATCCCCTTCATAGATAATAAGATGTTCAGCTTCCAAACTAGATGCCTTCTAAGCAAGATGGAAACTATGCCAGGAAAATAGTTCAGAAGAGCGAAAGGTTTATGACAGAACTCCACATAACAATAATTTGAGGTCTGGATTTGTTCCCCTACAGATCCAGGTCAAGGACTTTCGTTGGTTGATCCCTTACATAGCTTTACTATGTAAGCTAGTTCAGAATTAGCCCAAGAGGCTGCAGTAGAATAAATCAAAAGGGCAACTAAATCATTCAAGTATAAGTGTGAGTCAGACCTAATAATTTCTGACAGCATTTGCAACAGAACAGGAGGAAATAATTTTGTCAGCAAGAACAGAATTGGTGAAGATGTCATCCAGAAAATTTGTTCAGCTGGTATTTCAAGTAAAAAATTCTCAGGCTACTGTCTCTTGTTTCATATCCAGCCAAAGCTGTGCATTTGGCTCAAATTACCTAATTCAATGCCTGGACAAACATTACCTGTTTAATTTCTTTCTAACAGGCTGTTGTTAATACTAAGGAGAGAGCCAGAAAAAGGTGTTTTCTGCTTGTCTTGGATTTGACTTCAGCTATGACAGCTTTGAAGAGAGGCCAACTGGAAAACCCGTTTAATTTTACTGGGTTAAGGACAAAGCCCTACTTCACATATTTATGCTTATTTGTTCACTCCACATTCAGAAGTTTCCTTGAAATACATATGAAAATTAAGTTCACAAAACATATTGAACAATATAACTATTCCTTGCTGATTGCTGCAAAATTCATTTAATGGCCTTGAACATATAGAAAATCACCTTTTAGTCTCCGTGGGTGCTATGTTTCAGAAACAGTGAGGCATTGATGAGGTGGAGTGGTGAAACAGCAATAGGGTTATTCAGTCAGCACAGAAAACTAGAAAGAACAGAACTAATGGCTTTTTAGCTACTATTTATATGGGTCACCGCTAGGTGACGACCAATAGCATCTAAGTATTAATTCCTGCATGGACACAAGTTAACAGTCCTGGAGACAAGCAGTCTGGAGTTTAAACAGACATAGTGGCTAGCTGTCAATCAACAGTTACAGGCAATTAAAGCCAATACCTAACAGTGAGAATCAAATTGTTATGTTTCAATCTGTTAACCCCCATTTGAGCCTTTAAAAATTGATGGTCTGAATGTCACTTTGAATTCCATATCCTGCCTAGCAACCCAGATACTGTAGGCTGGCAAAATATCTGCTGTTTCAAAGAATAACCCACACTTGTCTTTAAAAAAATATACAGACTAACAAGAATAGAAGCCTGCTTGTCTTTCCTGTCCTCTTTTAGAAAAAAGATCTTGATTTTAATATCAGATTTGTTTATTTTAGTTTAGTTTAGTTTATTTGAATTTATACATCGCCCTTCTCCCGCAGGACTCAGGGCTGCTAACAGGCCTAATAAAACATGCAATACATAGCACAAAAAACACAATAAAAACAACCTTAAAATATTACATTTACATGGGGTCTAATTAAAAAGATGGGCAGGATAATAAAATAATTTCCAACAAATTAAAATGACTAAAATCTTTAAAACCCAAATAAAAAACCGGAGGACTAGAGCTAGGCTAAACCAGCCTGCTGGAATAAGTGGGCCTTCAGGGCATGGAAATCTTAAAATTGTATGCTGAAAAGAGTTAGTGAAAACAACGTCAAAATATGCACATTTAGATGTCTATGTCTGTTTTTTTTATGGTAAGATTGGAAAGGTATACTACTAATCAGCATTCTGTCTAAAATCATCTAGAATTTTGGACTTCAGATGAGTGTAATGTAACTTATCATTCAAGATAGCCAAAATCCATTAGCAAAAAATTACATATGTAAACATGAAAAAGGTCCTATGTATACCTGTATTTTATTAGTGGAAGAGAACCAGCATGTTCAGATGGCAATACATTGATTGTGTCTTCCATTTTCAATGATAAAAATTTTAAGGGTGTACAAACTCCTTCCAACCAACAGAATGAAGACAATATAGACATCTTGCTTATGGTTCACTGTTAAAAATATATATATATATTTTTAGAAAATTATATTTTTAGTCCATTTGGTGAAAATAAATCAGATGGAGGCACTTTGAAACCATGATGTTTCTAACTGCACGGCATTGAAAATTGAATTCTGTGTGGAATAAAATATGTGAGTTATGAGGAATGGCAGGGAAAAAGGTAGAACATTTGGTCGCTCTAGACACGTGAAAACATTGGTATAATTTCCTCTTTTTTATGACAGGTTTTGAGCTGTCCAATTGACTTTTTTTTTAAAGGAAGAAGAATAAAATCAGTCAGCAATGATTCCCGTTCATTTCATTTAATATCTGACCAGGGGAAAATCTGTTCCCTGCATGAACATTTTAAAAGAGAGGGAGGCAAGGAGTGAAATAATTTGGCTTTGCAAAGAAAATGCTTAAATGCCCCAAGCTAAAGATAAACAGTAAAAAGGCAACTTGTGGTTATCACTCAATGTCATTTCTGCTTTGGCTGCAGTCTCATGCTAAAAGTCAGATAAATTATTGTCCAGTTTCAGTTCAGTAGCTAGAAAATAAATTACTCGTACATCTCTTGAGAATTAAGTTATCTTCCACATGCATATAAATCATACAGAGAGGAAGGAAATTATCCCCAAAATGTTCACAGACCTGCAGCCTTCTTTCATAATACCACACATTTCATCTACACAAATTTAAAACTTCAGATGACCTTTTATAAAGTACAGCATTATTAACTGCTCAGAATTCAAGCTGTGATATGAAACTGCCTGGTTAGGTATAAGAGACTAAATCTCTATGATACATCAATGTAATCCAGAAGGAAGAACTAGTAAATATACCAGATATATATGGAATAGTGGTGAATATCTATAGCTCAGGTGTAGTATCTCTGAGCTTCTGGATTGGTTTCCAAACATTTCGTTACCAGGCTAGTGGGTTTTTGTGAGGGATGTCAGTGTTGGTGTTCTGCTTATAAGGACTTGGTATGATTAGTAGGTCTTGTGATGGGAGGGTCATCTCAGGAGAGGGTCAATACCAAAGGAGTTGCCACAAAGAAGAGGGAGTCAAACTATAATTAGGGACAGGAGACTAAAACATGTAAAGAACGTTGGCTGGAATTGAGTATGTCTAGTTTAATGTAAAGAAGGATTGAGGGTAACAAATAGCAGTGTTCCAATTTTTGAGGTACTGCCGTGAAGAAGAGGGAGTCAACCTATTTTTCAAAGCACCTGAAGGCAGGACAAGAAGCAACAGATAGAAACTAATCAAAGAGAGAACCAACCTAGAACTAAGGAGAATTTTCCTGATAGAATAATTAATCAGTGGATCAGCTTGCCTTCAGAAGTTGTGAATGCTCCAACACTGGAAGTTTTTAAGAAGAGATTAGACATCCATTCATCTGAAATGATATAGGGTTTCCTGCCTGAGCAGGAGGTTGAACTAGAAGACCTCCAAGGTCCCTTCCAACTCTGTTATTCTGTATCCCAATTATTTCCCTAACACGTCTCTGGCTGCATTGCTTATTTCTTCCGTGGTCTCTGTAAACACGTTAGGAGACATCACTGCAATAAATCTCTTTATGCAATGAGGATCACAGATGAAGATTGTCCCCATGTAGAAGAATGACGAAGTATTTAGCAAACAAAGAGGATGTGCAAGTCTGTTCTAGTTTCATCTTCACTGCGTTCTAAAGTTTGTCTGGATCTACAGATCTTTTTCTTCTGATTTGAAGTCACCGGGGGAAATTTATCAGCTTCACTGGCCAAGTAACTGTCTTTACCCTGATGTCTCATTAAAATGTCTGGATTTGAGTCACACACACTGATGAGCCAACATTGATTCTCTCTAGTTTACAACATGAATGAACATTTTTTATTTGGTAACTGATGTATTTTTAAAAGCCTATGGATTGTGGAGGGAAGCAGCCTCTCCCCTTAATTTGGATTCGCATCCCAAGCATTAACAATTCAGACCTGTTTGTCTTCTAACTCTTGGAATCAGGCACTTAAAATGCAGGTCTGGCTTCACAAGCAAACACAATTAGAAAATCTTCCACACTGTGACCCAGAATATATCTCTGTGAAAGATTTCAGTTAGATCAGTAGGTCCGTTTTTTAACCTGTCACGGGGGAGAGGTGAGTATCGGCTAATATTTTTTAACCTGTCGTTGCAGATGTTACTATCGACTCAGAGGTGAAAACCAACATGGAGATTAATGAAAAAAAGCAGCTAGCTTGCGTTCTTGTCCTTTCCTCCCTCAAGGTCCAAAACCAAATATTTCATTTTTTTTAACATCACTTTGTTATATGCATCCCTCCTGTATCCAGCAGGAAAAAAAAGAGATGTGGATAGAGTATCTACAGTACACTTATGACATGATATTAATGCTAATGTCCATGTCTATATAACTGAAATATACAGCCCTCCTAATATTGCTGGATGTATCCCAGGAGTCCCAGCAACATAGCCTACAGTGAAGGATGTGAAGATTTATGATTTAACAGCCTCTGTAGGGCAAAAGCTTGTTCCTTTACATGGTCTAAGCTTTAATCTATAATTCTACTTTCATAGAGCAATGCTATATAGCTGGATACTAGCAATGATAGACATTGTTTACCTCTTATGTCATTGTTTTGACATTGTTATTCTATTCTTGACATCTGTAATGCTAAGAGTTAATAAATTAATTCCAGAATGCAGCATAGTTCTAGAATTTTTTTTCAGTTCTTTATATTAATGTGTGTGCGTGTAAATTTCCCCATCCTTCACATTTAATGATGTACATATATAGGAAGATCAATCAATCCAAAAGTGATCTTCATGTGATCATATACATCTCTATTATATACATACAGCAGCTCTATTGTTCCAGACCTCTTACAAAACCAAGACCTCTTACAAAACCAATTGCTATAATCTTTGAAAGATGCATATTTACCAGGCTCTAAAATGTGGCATAATGAAATTATTTGGACAGTTGATAGATTGATAGATAGATGGATGGATGAATTGATGAATGGATGGATGGGTGAATGAATGGATGGGTGGGTGTGTGTGTGGGTGGACAGACAGGCAGACAGATAGATAGATCAATCATGTTATAAAGTGCAATTATCATGTCACAAAAAATTTGATTGTGTCATTTGTCAAATGTCATATAGATCAGGATAAGATTGATAGAATTCGGGGTGGTTTGGACTCCGATTGGACTAGTGCAGATAGGGTGACGGAGGCAAGTCTTGAAAGCGTTTGTTGGGAAGACTTTGGTACAGTGACTCCTGAGGACCTGGACAGGATCCTGGGGCGGTTGACCACGACCACATGTTTACTGGACCCGTGCCCATCCTGGCTGGTGCTGGCCTCCTGGGAAGTGACACGAGGCTGGCTCCATGTGATTGTGGGGTCCTCATTGGAAGGAAGCAGTGGTTAGGCCCCTCCTCAAGAAGCCCTTGTGGGGTCCTCATTGGAAGGAAGCAGTGGTTAGGCCCCTCCTCAAGAAGCCCTTCCTGGATCCGGCTGATTTAGGAAATTACCGTCCAGTCTTAAGTTCGCCTGGTGCGACAGTTGCACCCTTTCTTGATTGGGACTCCCTACGAACAGTCACTCAAGCACTCGTCACTTCCCATCTGGACTACTGCAACACTCTCTACATAGGGCTTCCCTTGGGGTGCACCTGGAGACTCCAGCTAGTCCAGAATGCAGCTGTGCGGGGGATTTTTGGAGAGAGTGGGCGTGCCCACATAACTCCACTCCTGTGCAAGCTGCACTGGCTGCGGGTGCATTTCAAGGTGTTGGTTACCACTTTTAAAGCGCTCCATGGCATAGGGCCTAGTTATCTGCAGGACCGCATTTTACCACTGGATACCTCCCGCCGACCCATATGCTCCCACAGAGTGGGCCTCCTCAGGGTGCCACCGGCCAGACAATGTCGGCTGGCAACCCCCAGGGGGAGAACTTTTTCTGTGATGGCACCCACCCTATGAAATGATCTCCCCCCCCGAAATACATTGACCTTCGGACCTTCCGCCATGCCCTGAAGACCTATTTATTCGAACAGGCTGGCTTGGCCTAGCTTTGTTCCCATTCCTCCTGTTTTAATTTGGTTCTAATTGGTTTTTAAATATTTTATCGGAATTTTATTGTTTTGGATGGATGTCATTTTTATTCTTTTCCCCATCATTTAAATTTGGCCATATATAATGTTCTTAATTTTATTTTGTTCTTTGTTTGTATTGTGTTTTTATCTGGCCTGTTAGCCGCCCTGTGTCCTTTGAGAGAAGGGCGAGGTATAAATAAAAATATTATTATTTTTATTATTATCAGGTAAGTCCAGCTCTTATCCGGCAGGCTACATTCAGCCCTGGACTGCTAGTAGTGCTGCCCCAGCATATTATAAACCTTTAATATTATTATGTGATTTCTTTAATATTTAATCTCTATTATACATTTTATATGCAGCCCAAAACAATTCCTCTTCATTCACTACAGCCCAGACAAGCCAAAAGGACATGCCAGCTGTAGATTATATTGTTGTACTGTATAGTTTTAGGGTGACATGTGCTTTAAGGTTTTCCTTTTTATAAAAAAATATTTTTGTTTGTGGCTTTTTTATGAGTCAAGACAACTGGTTTTTGCCTGAGGACAGGATGGAGCGAACTGCTACTGTTTTGTCTTTCAGCCCCCAAATAGGGACCTTAGCAGGCAGTTGCTAGGCGGCACACTTTAATAGGCAGCAAATCTGAATCCCATCAAGGGTCTACCTCGCTGATGAAAACTAGTAAGCTAGAAATGGTCTTCCGAGCCTCCCTTTGCTTTTTTGTCGGCTTGTAAAAACTTCTTTGCTATTATTATTTGTCTCTTATTTAAGTAAACAAACTATATTGTGTGAAAGAAATGGACATTTTCCATACCTTAGTGAACTCCTGCTCGCATTATCTGCAAATATCCCCTGAATTTTATAGAATAATAAATATTGTAGTCTACTGCATATTCTATAGCAGATAGTTTACCCCCCAAAGAAGTAAAAATGACAGGTTTTATTCACATTTATTCCCATCTATTTATCCTAAAGTGATCTATTTGTTTTAGTGATTTATTGCTGTCCCTTTATTGTTGTCCTCACGTTCTGTTTGTAGGATGTTCATAAAACTAATTAAATATTAGGATATTAATAGCACTTGCGTGATTGAGAAAGCTAAGGAATTTCCACCCCCCCAGAATAAAATATTCTCTATTTCGAATACTAAAAAGGGGCAGAGTAGAATATTTTCCCAAAAGGAGAAGAGGAGAAAGATTCTGAAAGCAGAACACACACATGTACCCTCAATCTTTCTGCTACAGGAAACAACCTTTTTAGGTATGAAGATTTCTTTAAGCTGAACCAGTCTATACATAAACAAACAGCTAGAAATTCCAGATAAAGCAACACATTTGATAAGATTAACTCAGAAAGTCACCTAGGATTTGCATTTCTCCTTTGCATAAAAAGACAGTCACCTACATGATCCCATAGGAATTATTGCAGAATCAGAATCAGAATTTATTTTGCCAAGTGTTTCTTGACACATAAGGAATTTGTGTGACTCCTTTCTCAAAGTCTCGAAGAATGTATTAAAAACCCACCTACTCCCAGCCCCATTTTGTCAGCTACCCCAGAAACATGCTACTGTTTGTCTCTGGCAACTAAATAAAATGGAGATCTCCTCTCATGCAGCTGCTTCCAATTCATTTCTTCAGAGTCTATCTCCCGGGATGGAACAGGATCAAATTTTTCTTCCAACAAGATCACATCAGTTCTTGGATCTATCATAGGTTAGATTCAGAAGTCAAAAACCACCAAAAAAGGAAGCAATGATGAGCTGCTTCAATACTCTGGAAAATTATTGGCATTCTTGGCAGAGGCATATCCATAAGACCATACTAGGAGTCAAGTTGGGAGACCCTTATACTGTAAATCCCAAATGTAAGTTAGGAAATAGATGCAGGAGTAACAGCAAAAGCTCAGGAAGTGAACAGCCTTTTATTCCTTTCAAATGAGCACAAGTGGCACTTTACATGGTGCCCCAATAACATCACCAATTTCCCATGTGAAGAGGTTTGCTTGTTCCACAGGCAGATGTTGGGGAAACCAAGAAATTAAAAACCAGCTTCCTAAAGAATCCTTGTGCATCAGGTCAATGCAATGGCTGAAGCTGTCAAGGGGAAAATAGCAGGTGATTGCTACCACAGGAATCAAGAGGATAAAGTATGCCATTTCTAGATATCATCCTGATCCATGGGGGTTCACTCAACAGATGAGGAGCAGAGACATAATTCCACTTCCCTCTCGACTTTGATATTTGTGCCTGCTGCCTTGGCGCCTTGACAACTTGATTAGCAGACAATGTTCTTGTTATTTTGATCTGAAATAAATCCAAAGGAATTAAAACAACGAGATGAGTGATTGTGTCTTTTTTTAAATTGTTTAATAATTAAGTTTTATTTTCTCTGTGTTAGGATTAATCCATGGTTTCTTGCTGTTAATGTTCATGCAGATTAAATACATCTTTGGAAACAAGAATTTTTAGCGTGGCCCTGATTTAACTAATGCTGGAAAGAAGAAGCTTGGTGCATATCGATGTCATTCAATTTAGAAAATCTACATTTTTGCCTTTAAAAACTGCTTATGCAATTTATACGTTAGAAGGACAATAATTCTAAAACCATGCCCTGAAATAATAATATTCAATGATAGTACCAACCATTTCAAGAAAGGAGACAAATATTCAAGTATTCAAGATTAGGAATGTACAAGTTTTGACTCTCTGCCCACATCCTAGTGACATTTTTTTCTAGCCCTCCTGAAACTCCTTTAATTTCTTTTGACATTCCTCAACCTAATGTTTGTTTGTTTGTTTCTCCCAAGCAGGGAACCTTAAAAGTAATCTCCACATTTAGCTCTAGGCAGAAATTTGTGCCACTTCTTGATCTCCTTGATCTTCTCCATTTTGTTTTCTGCATGGAGATTTTTTATCACCAGCTTTGAAGTCCCATCAGGACATCCATTGCTGGTGAGAAACAGATGGCACCCACAAGGACAACTCAACTAATAAAGCAAACTTGCATTAATGTGTTCTGTGAAACCAAGGTAGAGATATGCACAGAGCCAATAAGCTATTTCATTAGTTCTGTAGAAGCTCCATTTTTATTGCCTTGAGATCTTAGACTAAAAAAAGCCCTTAGAATATAAGAGTTAAGGCATATACTGTCTTGAATATCTAACAAATATTTCTCTTTCTTCATATTTTACACAAAAGTACAAACTGAATAGCCCAGGATTAAATCACAGTTTCAGAAAGGATAGAATTACATGTTGCTTCATCCATATACATTGGAGCAAAATCTACATTAAGGCAGATTGTTTATCATCCTTGCTCATTGTTATATGGAAGAAAGAATAGTTGAGGGTTCAGGCAGATTGAGCGTCAAAATTAAACATCTCCTTCCTATAGTGAAATCCAAGTTTAAGGAGAGAACTTCCTTTTAAATAAGTTTTACTTGAAAGAAATATAAAACTCGTGTTTAAAATTATGTGTGATGGACTTGGATATATGTTTCCCTCTTGGTCTCCCCTATTTAACTGTTTTGGTGATATCCATCGCTTTTTCTAATGTTATTCTCATTAAATTTATATAAGAACGTTTAGATATAGAACAATATCTTACTTGCCATCAACTGGTGAACTGCATAGTTGAGTTGGGCAATCTTGGATTTAAGAGTGCTTGAAATGTGCTTTAGTTCAACTTCAAGCATTCACTGCAGAATCTGTAAAATACCACACAGGATTTCACGGATTCTTACTATCTGAACTGATGGAAGAAGCAAGAATGGGTGACACTGATGCTATTTCAATTATTTCTACAAAATTTGTCAAATCAATATCCATGGCTTGCAAGAAGATAAGGCATTTCCACATTTATGTACCACTGGCATTACCATCAAAATGTATAGAGGGATTTTGAGATGTTTTTGGTTGGTTCATTGACTGGTTGATTCATTGAATTTGTATTTCTGAAAGGAAGAAACAAATATCACAGAATAAAGGTCAGATGATATAGGAATGATTAGAGGGCTGGGGGCTAAAACATATGAAGAATGGTTGCAGAAACTAAGTATGACTAGTCTAGGAAAAATAAGGACTAGGGGTGACATGATAGCAATGTTCCAATTTCTGAGGGACTGCCACAAAGAAGGGTATGTGTGTAAAGCTATTCTCCAAAGTACCTGAAGACAAAATAAGAAGCAATGGATGGAAACTAATTAAGGAGAGAAGCAATCTAGAACTAATGAGAAATATTCTGAAGCGAGAACAATCAACCAATGGAACAACTTGCCTTCAGAAGTTGTGGGTGCTCCATCACTGGAAGCTTTCATAAAGTGACTGGATATACATTTGTCTGAAATGGTATAGGGTCTTCTGCTTGAGCAAGGGCCTGGACTAGAAGATCTCCAAGACCCTTTCCAACTCTGCTATTCTGTTATTCAGACTGTTTCTAAAATTTCTGCCCTGCCCTGTTTTTATTGAAAAGAATAGTGAGGAGTTTGGAAACAGACACCTATATTTACCATGGGTAACTCCATCCTCATTTGTGGTATTACTACTAATTTGCCATTGGTTCTTGTTTTATTTATGTTCCACTTTTGTTTCATTTTGCAAATTTCATCTGAGAGCTTCTGCTGAAAAGTGTGTAACAAGTATTTTGATAAAGTAAGTAATTTCTCCCCAAGTTCAGAAAAGTAAAGAACTTTCACTGAGCCAAACAAATTTTAATCATCCCTATCAAATCTGATCTTTTTTTTTTACAAAATGCTATTGCTTTGTGTCTCATTTTCTCCTCCTCCCCCGTCCAGTTTAAAGAACTCCCATCTAGTAAATTATATTGTCAGCATATTTAATGAGCGCTCTTGATTAAATAGTACAGGAAACTCATAACCTGCTTATAAAACCACTTAAAACATTCCCAAGTTCTGGAGGTAAACATCACTGCAACTCCTAATAGCACTCACTTTTTTACAATGAACTTCTTAAATTAAAGTCTCATTAAAATCCACATATTAATATTTGATTGATGAAGACCTTGATTGATGGTACCAAGGTAGATCAGTTTATCAATTCAATCTCTCTGTGGAGTGCCATAATTCTGTGTATTTTGTCAGGATTTCAGCAATCATTTGATAAAAATAGTATCGACAACATTTAGATAATTCTGAGATATTACATAAAAATTGGGGAAAAAAATCAAAATAAATTGCATAGCTGTTTATAATAGTTCTGGTTTGGACCATTATGTCTCAGTTAACTATTTAGAATTTTCAGCTTCTTTCTCAATGGTAGTCTAGTAGTTTCCAGATAACTAGAATTCAGGCCAAAGTTCAAGTGATGCTCATAGTTCATAATTTCGCAACTACAATGTTTGAAATTTTCAGATCACTTTTGATGTATTCAAAAGTGACCTTGGGGATCTTCTAACATTTGTTAGCACCCTATGCTTAGAACCAAAGTTAGGAACAAGCAGATGGTGCGTGCAGTGAAAAAACGGTGGGCTAGGAAGTAGCGATGGAAAGCAGTATCACACAACCACAGAGTACAGTAAGTACAAAAGTCTTTATAAACAGAAAGCTAATCACAGTCCAGTCTTCTAAGTCAACAGTCCCGTTATCATGCATAGTCAAGCAGTCCTTTTACTAACCAAGTTAGCAAGTAGTCTTCTCCAGCAATTTCACCAACAAAGTTGGCCAGCAATCTTCAGCGCCAACACACAGGATCAAATACAGAAGCAAAGCAGAGTCGTAGAATATCGAAGGAGAGTAGAGAGTGCTTCTCAAGTCTGCTTTTATAATAAGCATCCTGGTTCTAAGCAATTAGCATGACTCAGCATGACTCAGC
>JANHFO010003126.1:45820-57011 GCA_032468095.1 Pareas carinatus | reverse complement strand
AGGTTATTCTGACAGTCCCGGAAAATCTGAACTCAATCGGTTCAGTACTTTCCGAGATCACCTACCAGGCACAAATGCACTTCCTTTTTTTTATATATAGATTATTCATAATTGCTATAGTTTAAAAAATCTGGTGCAGAGATGGTTGCGACACTTCCTTCTGCTTATAGCAGAATCGTCCTGGATGCAGAGCTTCTGCCAGATATTCCTGGGGAGCTCTCACCTTTTCAGCCCCAGGAATAAATTCAGGGGCCCTAGGGGAGCTCTACCCAGATCTGGCTCCTCACCTTTCCCTCTTCTCCCAGGGGAAAGGCTTTCCAGCCACCAGACAGTTGATTTTCGGCTGTCAAAGCGGCTAATATCATCGTGGGGCTGATGGACCCGAAGAATCCGACTTGCAGTGTCTGCGGTGCCATCAGAAATCAGGGTTTTTCAGCCTTTGTAGTCTTTCAGAGACATTCATCTCTGAAGTTCTAAATCCTTTGGCAATAGGGTAGCTTTTCTTTTTCCATCCTATCGTCCACTTTACTCTATTCAACAGCAATTCTTTACTGTTGACCTAAGAGACGGATACAGTATCTCTTTGATCCTATCTAGCAATCATCTATGTTTCGGCGGCTCATATCTTGACTCCTTGGAGAAGAACTATAGGCAAATCTGTCAATTTCTAGTCGCTAACAAAAATAAACTTTTTACCCATCATTCTCCTTTGATCTGTTGTTTACTTTGTATGGACCTTCCCTTCAGGTTTGTGGCATTGCCAAACTAATCATCATTACTTGAAAAAAAATAATTAAGCACTAATTGTTTCACATAGAGAATATTTGCTTTCATTTCAGTTTCATGCATTGGAGAAAACATCTCCATGTTGTTACTAGGAGATTTTTTACTATAACAAACGAACACATCTTCCAAACAAACAAACAAGTCATGTCAAAATGAGCCTCTGTATTCAGCCACAAGAGTTTAACCTCTCCCTGGACCTCTGAGCAAAGTCCAAAATCTTTGGAAAGAAATATTTTAGTTTTTATCTCAGTAGAAAGACTCACCATTTTTGCCACCTCTGGCCAGCTGGCAGTTTGTTTGCTGCACTGAAGCAAAAGGAAGAAGATGCTTGACATCTCAAGGAATTCAACCTCCCAGATGGACAATTAATAGAATTTATTGTCATTTGAATATTCAGTAGCCTGTTTGTTAGTACTGCTGGAAGAGGGGGAAGGAAGGAATATCCATGATTTTTTTTCAACCCCCTCCCATCAAATTGGACTGTTGCAGAAATTGAACTTTAAACAAACGTTAATCTCTGTAATTATTGGAAAATATCAATATTTATGACTCCTGTAAGAAACACACAAAGGTTTTCCTCCCCACATGCTTTTTTTAATTCCTTATTCCTTTTCATTAGCTGGAAGACAAAATGGGTTAATATTCTCTAGACTCACTTTCTAACATGATTATATTCACTTCAATGTATTTATTAAGCTGTATAGTTAGAATTCAATTTGTATTTTCTATCCTTGGTCTTTGACTTTCCTCAAGAACAAGAATAAAACTATGAAATGAATGAAAACTTGTTACTTGTCTGTTCCTTGAAATGTTTGCCAGGTAGCAAAATGTTTACCTATTACCGTCCCTCCCTCCCTCCCTCCCTCCCTCACTCACTCACTCACTCACTCACTTACTTACTTACTTCTGAAATAGATGGCTGGGAAATTTGCTAGCCTCAAAACAATGGACAGCTACAAGAATCCTAACCCGGTGACTATCCCCTAACAACTCAATCTTCACCTCTTCTATTTTTAAGATAACAACATCTTCATTTTCCACTTGATTGTAGACAGTAGCAAACTAACAGTGAACTTTCAACACCCCTAGAGGTTGATTGCCTTACTGGATGAAAGCCTGATAAAGTCATTTATTTTTAATATGCCATTGATAAACCCTGAAATATAACATTATGTTTACACGACACACTTAATAGATCAATTACAAAGCTGGTGGGTAGTAAGCTAAACTTTTATTTTATTTAATAACTTACCCTTTTATGTGGCCCTGGGCCACTGTTTGGTCTGTATATAAAAGTATGATCTGAGCCCAGTAAAAATGGATCACTTAAATTGGTAACCATCTTATGATCTTTATGTCAAAACAGCTCATTTTTCTCATGTTCTTTCTCACCGGTTGACTCTCTATCCTATTTGCTGGTGAAAATGTGCATTAAAATCTACGAGGGGGGAATAAATCCCTCACAAAAGGTGCTTTTTCAAGAAACAACTGGACTTTCTTTGTTTTTCCTTGAAGATGTTTCAGTTCAGAACTGGATGAGAAGCGAAATATTTTCAAGGAGAAACAAAGAAAGCCCAGTTGCCTCTTGGACACATTTGGGACAACCATAACCTGGATGACTGAGAATTTCCATACACAAATCCCTTATCAGTTTTTCAGGGAGTTCTCAGATTCTCACTTGATAATAGTTACTCCATGCTCTTTTCTACTTATGATTACTCTTCTTTTTGATGTAGAAAATGCACTTCAACCTGTCATGTGCTGTGATCTCTTAGATCTCTGAGCGTCACTATGTATTTTGCAGATCCTTTAGACAACAAGAGCACAAGATTGAGGTACTGGTGGGTCATTTTTACAAGGCTGTATCTTAATTTTGCTTGGCATGTTGCAAACAAAGAAGATCTAAAAGGAAAAGGAGAATTCCCAGTTCTCATTTCATTGTAAAATCAAATGTGAGTTTTGTAAAGAACTTAGCCATGTTAACATCTCATTGGCTTGCATTCCTTATTCTGAAAGTCACTTACAGACTAAATTCAAAGCCTGTCAAAGTATTACAAGTCTAAACTCATTGTCTAAATCAGCTACTCATGGCAGCTCACTACAAGTCTTGGGCAACTACACAGAACACCCACGTGTCTAAACTACTGGGTTTTTTTTTCTATCCTTGGGTCAATGCAGGGTCAATGACAATTCCTAGTACATTAAGAGAAGTAATCACTAATGCAACGGAGAGTGCATTGTAGGTGTGTAGTGAAATGGGATGACAAGTAAAGGATAACAATACAATCTGTTCCTAGTAACCTTATGGCTCCACAGAAGGGAATACTGAACTCCTTTTAACAATATGCTGATTATATTATTAAAATGATTATTCATTCTGCTGAAGGTTAACGAAATGAGACAGGCATGAAAAAAAAGACTTTTATGCTTTTCCAAGATACAACAGATTTAGACTTCTGCATCATTAAGTTAGCTTATAGATTGTTAAAAGATCACAATACTTTAAGTTGGTTTCTTTTGGCAAAATGGAAGAGAGAAGTTTTCAAAGGTAGCTTCACTGAACTAACTACGTATACGAACTTGTCTTTCAGAAAAAGCCTTCCAAAAGTACCTTATCCACTTTAGAAATTTTGAACTTTCTCATTCATGGGCCAAGCCACACATTAATGGATTAAAGAAGGTTCCTCGTGTATAAGAAGGGCATAATTGCGCAAAAAGGTAGTGCACGCACAAAATTGGGTTTGAGTCCATTAACAAATTGCAAAACTTAACCTTTGTGAAATTGTCTTTTATGTGATATTAAAAGAACATGGTTAGAAATTACAGCACACACACAGACACAAAACAAGCTTGATTCTAAGTCTGGGCTTTTTTTTCTTTTTCATTTCATGGATGATAGGGTGGAGGCTGTGTTTTAATGCAAGTCTGGATGATCTTGGAAAAATCTGAACACTGTGCCTACAGTATGTTCCCAGTCATTTCTGCAAACATGCTGTCAGAATGTCCTGCGTTCTTGAATAATGAAAGAAATGTATCCATTTACAGATCAAAGTTCATTCATTTATTTGATCATGTTACCAGTAAGAGTGACTGCTCCCACATTGAGAGAAAAATGTTGGAATTACTTATTACATAGTATTGCACAGTATTAAGCAGATGTTTCTCTAGACCAGCCTCCTGTCACATGACACCTCAGGTCTTACCCTGGTTACTATCATATTACCAAGGCAACCAGAGCACATGAGCGGCCACACTGATAAGAGTTTCTAAAACATGAATTACAATCCCACCAGGTAGTTTGCTCCCTGCCCCCACCAGTCCATGGCCAATTCCTCCTTAAAGAAACAGGTATCATTTTGAACCATCAAGCACCAAGGAGGAATTTGGCACATGCACCATTCTCATACATTCATTTATACACATGCATACACCAAACAAAGAAATCAACAGGGTTGCTCAGCTCTACTAAGCAGTGTTTTACTTGAAAATACCATCAAGAAACTGGGGCATGGTGGCTCAGCAGATAAAGATGCTGAGCATGTTGATCGGAAGGTCGGCAATTCAGCAGTTCGAATCCCTAGTGCCACATAATGGAGTGAGCTCCTGTTACTCACTTCAGCTTCTGCCAACCTAGCGGTTTGAAAGCATGTAAAAATGCAAGTAGAAAGGTAGGAACCACTTAAGTGGGATGGTAGCAGAGCTCCATGCACCTTTTGGCATCTAGTTATGCTGGCCACATGACCACGGGGACGTCTTGAGACAGTGATGGCTTCTTGGCTTTGAAACAGAGATGACCACCATCCCTAGAGTCAGCTACAACTAGCACCCATGTGCGGGGAGGACCTTTACCTTTACTTACCATCAAGAAAAGTGCTTCTTTGTAGCTCTTTATCAAATTATCACAGAATTTGACTTTTAACCATATGAGCTGTTCAGGACAAAGCAGACTTTCTTATACTACTGCAAAGGAGGAATAAGCTTTCTTTGAAAGATGGCTCTTCATACAGGGCAGAAGGATATTAGGTCTACAAAAATGTATTTGGTTATTATTTTCTTTCCTCTACTGGCTCTTGAGAGCTCACTATACACATGTACAAGGGAGGAGAAGGAGGACGAGGAGGACAAGGAAGAGGAGGATGAGGAAGAGGAGGAGGACGGGGACAAGGAGGTTCATAATATCTTTCAAAGCTACCACAATCCACATAGGGAATTCTAGGAGAAATTCCGGATGCTTTCTGTGTTGCCTTACATGTTAATGGAAACTTATCTTAATCACACAACAAAGAAAGTGACAGAGACAAAAGAGAGGATGCATCAATATATGATTTCCAGTCTTAATATCAATGCATATTTTGATGAGAAGGGACTAAGATTGCACTTTCGATATAAGCTCCTGCTGAAAAAGATTAAATTACTCTCCTTTGAGCAAAGGCTATCTTTTCAGGACTTCATGGATGGGTCTTTGTAGCATTCTTTCAACAGCGTTCAAAAATTCAGGAATGAAATGTGCTAAATATCCTCCAGATCAGAGGTCTCCAACCTTGGTCCCTTTAAGGCTTGTGGACTTCAACGTCCAGAATTCCTCCGCCAGCTGAGTGATTCTGGGAGTTGAAGTCAACAAGCCTTAAAGAGACCAAGGCTGGAGACCTCTGCTCCAGATCATGTCATAATGAAGAACAGTCCAGCAGTTTGTGGAAAGACACCTTCTGAGCTAAAAGTTATGTTAGGTGTCCTGAATATAAGAGTTCTATACAAAGTAGTTGTGGAATTGTTTCAAACCTCCTCCACTCTGGAGGATTTACCACTACCAAACTCTTGAATCCAGAATATTATGATTCTGAGGAGTTTGAACATGGTCCAAACATGAACAGTGTCCTGAAGGTCTCTGAAACATTTCCTTCCCAAATCAGTGAGTTTTGCCCATCACTATTTTTGTAGAAACAGTTCAGAAATAGCTATCATCAACATTTTGGAGAGATGATCTAATTCCCAATTTAGCCACATGTATTACTCAGGGAATGAATGTAGGCAGTCCTCGGCTTAGGACCACAGTTTTCATTGGTAAGTAAGACATTTGTTAAGCAAGTTTTGCTCCACAATCTTAATCATGTATACAACTCGCTATCCTAAGTATATTCATCATGTCATCATGTTATAAAGTATTACATCATGTCACAAAAACCCATTTCATCCTGATCACAAAAACATTTCACCTTGTATGTTTCCTTGAATGTCCACTGAAAGCAAAGCAGAGAAGCAACCAATGAAAGCATGGATTACTTATTACTTATAGGATCTCTTGAGGTTTGCAAATGGGCTACTCGCCATGTCAACTAAACTTTTATCTTCCAGGACCTGGATCTTTGTGCTTCTTAGCCTCATTAGAAGCAAAATGTTTTTCAACTAGATGTATCTCCCCCATGTGGTTAGCAAGAGACCTTAGCTTAAGAAGGATGGTTTTTGTCAAGCTATGCATCCATTTTGTTTCTGGGGTCAGCTGAGTATTTCACGGTAGAAAGTCATTTGTATAACCTTTTCCACACTGTCATTGGATGAAGAGTTGGAAAGATTCATTTGTTTCCCTCAGAGAGTCATTAATTTTGAGACTGAGCGTACATTTCTTTTATAAGCTATTTGCAAATTTATTGGGCATTTAATGACATCATGCTTCCCAAATTAAAATGAGCATTTGTAAATATACTTTGAGACTAAATAAAAACTGCAAATTAACAGCTTAAATAAATTGCTTTTTTTATTTGAGCAAATGAGTAGGAGGACAAAAGGGGAAAGGGACAAAGAAAGTCAAATTAGTAATGAAAGTGTAACACTTTATAAGTTTAGTTCTGATGTTATTACATATATCCTTTGCCTCCCTGAGTAGTTACAGCTACCTAAGGGAGAAAAAAAAGACTGAGTTCAGAGTCATTCAAGAATGCTTTCATGAAAAGAATGTCATTTTTGTAATATTTGTTCCCTTCATGGAAACAAATTGAGAATGATGGAATATTTATTTTTCATGAAGCCACAGCAATGATGCTCAACCCTTTTATGCCAAAGGTGTTACTCGTACTCCAAAATATCTCTGTCAATAATTTTATTTGATTAGCTTTATTCAAACATCAATTGAATGATCTTTTTTTTAAAAAAAACAGTGTTATTCATTCCCAACCAATTTAATAGCTTCCCTCTTTAGCTACATTAAAAATTACCATTTAGGACCAGTTTTGAAGATTGGGATTTAAGGAAAAATAGACATGTTGCTTTGCAAGCTGCACCTATGATTGCAGGATATATATTTCTTCCCTGAAATATAAACTTAGTTTAGCTTGTCTTCATATAGCTACTTGGACAGTAATTAGATGGCAGTGGAGACAAATATGAAAATTCTAACTTTTTTTATTTCTAGCTGTGTCACTATGCAACTTGAATGCTAGAATTATATTTAAAACCTGAGGCTATCTATATTCCTTCTTAGCAGCAATTCTTATGTAATCTAAACATGATCATCACTGACACGTGACTCTCAATCTTGTAAATTCCAGACAATTCTGGACAAGGGCAAGATGGAACTAGCTAACTAAGTCTGGTCTTGGAAACTAAGCAAAACTAGATCTGATTGGCATTTGGAAGGGAAATTTTCAGAAAGTAAAAAGGCTGTAGACTTGAATACATAGAAGACCCTTACCATTGGTGCATTCATAAGTCCGCAGGATTTTGAGAGATAAACTACTTTTAACTTTATGTGAATCCACATCAATGCAACCAAATCAAATTTCTAGGTTCTATAATATCATAAGATCTAAAATGGTCAGCTAACATCAACAATGTCATAAAAAAGCACAACAAAGAATGCTCTTTCTGAGACAACTCAGAAAGCTCAGACTGCCCAAGGAACTGCTGACTCAGTTCTACAGAGGAATCATTGAGTCCGTAACTGTTTGGTTTGGCAATGCAATCAAACAAGATAAACACAGACTTCAATGGATAATTAGAACTGCAGAAAAAAAATATTGCTACATAACTTCCCTCCATTGAAGAACTATACACTGCACAAACCAAAAAGAGAGCGGGGAAAATAATTATTGACCCCTCACACCCTGGACATAATCTGTTTCAACTTCCTCCCTCTGGATGCTTATACAGACCATTGGAAACCAAAACAGCTAGACACAAGGACAGTTTCTTCCCCCATGCCATCAATCTGCTAAACAAATAACTTCTACAACGCTGTTAAATTATCTAGTAGAAATATATCATTATTACTTTTCTCATTTTTCCTCTTACTTATCCACTTGTTCTTATCCATTCCAGAGAGAATGACAGTGGGTCATTTATAAACATCACCACTATAGGATCTTTAAGAAGACCATCTTAGAACCTATTCCCTACTTACCTTTTGTACCTACTTACCTTACACCTGACATTCTGGTGGATTGCCTTAATTCTTCTTTGATCACTTCTCAGAAGGTGGCCGCTGCCTCTAGTTCTGATCGCCTCCTCCGCCCTGTACTTAGCTGGGTGCGTAGGGGGTGGCCAGGTGGTAAACTGGCTGAAGAGTATGGCCCATTTAATGTCCGCAGAGTGGAACTAGAGGTTCAAGGAAATTGTTTGTTGTGGGAAGATAGGATAGTAATCCTGGAAAAACTGCAGTTACGTATACTGAACACACTGCACAAAAGCCACCCTGGCATTGTAAGAATGAAAACCTTAGCCAGAAATTTTATTTGGTGGCCAGCATTAGATAAAAACATTGAATCATTAGTGGCCAGCTGCCCAGCATGTCAGCAATCTAGATCAGCTTCACCACGAGCGCCAGCGCAGACATGAGAACAACCAAGGAGTCCTTGGTTGTGCATTCATCTGGATTTCGCAGGGCCATTCCATGGTCAGAAGTTTTTAATCCTAGTTGATGCATTCTCCAGGTGGATGGAGGTACACCTGTTGAAGGACACAAAGGCACAGGCAGTGACTTGATATTTAGAGAAATTATTTATAACTCATGGGTTACTAGATGTGGTAGTGACAGATAATGGGCCACAATTTATAGCTAACCACTTTGAAGAGTTTATGGTGGCCAGGGGTATTAGACACATACTGACAGCTCCCTGTCATCCAAATTCAAATGGAATTGCAAAGAGAGCCATCAGGACAGTATAAGAGGCACTGAGCTGTTTAGGGCCAGAAAATTGTCAAAGCCAGGTTGATGCATTTTTAACCTGGCAGCATATTACCCCCAGTAGAAGTACTGGAAAAGTACTGGCAGAATTATTATTTGGCCAAAGGTTGCAATCAATTCTGGATTGCCTGCACCCAGATTACGGTCCAGAAGTTGGAAGACAATCTAGTCGGTGTCCCAGGCAGTTTAATGTAGGTGACCAGGTCTGAGCAAGAAACTTTGCAACAGGTCAAAATTGGGAACTGGGCAAGATTGAAAAGGTTCTAGAGTCATGTTCCTACTTAGTTAAATTAAATGATGGTCATTCTTGGCATCGCCATATCGATCAGCTACTCAGCACACTGCCAGATATAGCGGCTGTAGAAAAAGCCGCTGATGCTAACTCAGACTCCGGTTCTTCCCCAGGCGATTACAGCCAGGATAATCCTCCTGAATTGGGACCCTTTCAACGATGGACTTCCACCAGCGTGCCCTTGTCACCGCTTGGTTCAGAGTACAGTGGAGTAATTATTGAGGTGCCGGATGACCCAAGCAAAGTAGGTGATGCTCCCAGCGAGAACGTAGAGCCGCCTAGAATGAAATCTCGGAGATCCAGACGGCAAGCTAATAAGCCAGAGTATTTACAGCAATTTGGGTGTTAAGGTTGTTTTAATTTTGAGGAGAGGGGTGTTGAATCCTAAATGTCTAGCTGACCAAGCAAGGCTCCTGGCAGTCTGACCTGTCCGAGTGGTCAGCAGATGTTAGTGAGCAATTCCCCCCTCCCAGTTGCTTAGATAGCCTGGAGACTGTCCAAACTGACCTGTTGATTGGTTGTTATATTGAGCCAGTTGCTATATAAGGGAAAGGGGGAATGAGAAGCGCTTGCTTGCTACTGTTACTTGTTACATTGTTGCCAATAAACCTTGTTGCAGTTAATCTAAGGACTCTATCCTATTTCTTCGTGATCGAACCTAACAGTATAGAGTTTTTTTGCTTGAGTAGGGGGTTGAGCTAGAAGACTTCCAAGGTCCCTTCATTGTCTGTCATTATATTAACCTGCAGCATTCTTGATTCTGAAGCTCAGATCAAACTCAAGCCAGACTCAATAATAAACTGTTCTACTGGGAATACATTCAGTGTCCTCGCCCCTGGTTTTTTTGGTTTTGTTTCAGCCCTGGGTTTTCTATAGTTTCTTTCTTTGGAAATAAGCCACCAAGAGTTATTTACCAGAACATGACAGGGATCCATCTTAATCTGTGTGAGAAGCAAACACAATATCCTTTGCATTAAGAACCCTTGATTCAACAAGGAGGAATTAATTACAGCAGGCCATAATTCATAGGTAAATCCATAGTGCCCTACACTTAATGTATACACAGTATTGGAGGGTTGCAAAGGGTACAGACCATGAAATTATACTCATATACTCAATTAACACTCATGTCACGGTTAATTATGCTAAAGACATTTCAACAATGCCCTTTTCTTCCACCTTGTGAAGATTCCTGATATGTATGTGAAATAAATGATCCTCCAAGGGTGATTAAGGAAGGTCTCTCTTAAGTTTGCAGATGCTGGCAACTTTTCTAATGCATGCTATCAAGCATGGAAAGGCAGCACACATTCATCTGAGTTGGCTGGAGTGAGGATCATCTAGTCCTTCAGAATTGATTATCTGCTTACGAGCGTCATCTATGGAGGAGAATCATTTTTTCCCCACAACGCATTCTACAGCTGCAGACGCTTTTAATTACCTGAAACTGGCTAGTGTTCCATTGAATACAAACATAACCAAAAGGAAAATAGTGATGGTGGGTTGAAGGTCCCTTGATGAGACCAGGCTCGTAATAAAGCACTTGTTGAAAGCAATTCCTGCAGCGACAATAATGCACAAGTTAGCATTCACAAACGCACAATCTCCTATTGACAATGGATTGAACAAGGATCATTATCTGGGTTAAGTTATGGCGAAGGGATGACAGACATTAAGACTCAGGAGTGATTTCTTCAGTGCAAATTTCCATGTATCAGTCCTCAAGATTCATTTATGCATTTCATTTTGTTTTTAAGGAACTGTTTACTGACATTCAAATGCATGAATGAGCCATGTTTAGGGGCAAAATACATATTATAATGAATACACTGAGGGACTTGACCATCTACCATGTCTCTCTCTCTCTCTCTCTCTCTCTCTCTCTCTCTCTCTCTCTCTCTCTCTCTCCCCCCCCCTCTTCTATCAATCATCTATGT
>JANHFO010003125.1:76321-88821 GCA_032468095.1 Pareas carinatus | reverse complement strand
CAGCTCAGGAGGAAATGGAGAAGTTTGGAGGCGAGGCCGAAAGTCAAGACTTCCCTCTCTGGGCGAGGAACTTAACCACTTCCTTGCTTGGGGGGCTGGCAGGCCCATCCTCTGCCTGCCATGCCTCCCGTCTGGCCAAGAGGGAGCTGCGTTGCTGCTTAAAATTTATTTACTTGCTTGGATTTTTATACCGCCCTTCTCCAGAGAGACTCCTCAAAATCGTGACGCAAAATCGTCTTTAAAATGTCATGTTTTAAGACAGCTTGAATATGACTGCATATATGTTAACAGCGGCGAGAATGGTTGCTGCACAAAAATGGGGAAAAAGCTAAGAAATGCCACCAGAAGAAAAAGTAATAAAGGAAACACGAGGCCCTGCAGTTATAGTTTTTTTAGTTTTATTTATATTTCTATATCGCCCTTCTCCCCCGAAGGCACCCAGGGCGGTGTACAGCCATTTGAAATCCTTCACAAAACATACACATGGATAGACTGACTACGAGAAGGAAAGGAAAGGAAGATTCAGGTGGTTTTCAAATTTTGAGACTTATTTTACATGTGGCTCGAAAGGGAGGAAGGAAGAAAGGAGGAATCAAAACGCATTAGAAAAAGTGGATCATTTGGAGATTGGTGAATTGCACACTCGGATGGCCGGTTGACGTCGACGTTTTTGCTGTTTTATTAGAAATAAACATTTTGGCAAGAAGAGAAAAAGGAACTCCAGCAATCATGAGCTGGTCCAAGTTGAGCCGAGGACAAAGGGATGCAATTTCCCTCAACTGGACGCATAGCGCTGGAAGGGACCTCCGAGGTCTTCTAGTCCAGCCATAGCCATAGGTCTCCATAGCTGGCTGAGGAATTCTGGGAGTTGAAGTCCGCAAGCCTTAAAGGGACCAAGGTTGGAGACCTCTGGTCTAAACCATACTATGAATGAATGGTTGACCAACCTAGATATGCCTAGTCCAATGAAAAGAAGGACTAGGGGCGATAGACATATCCAACCTAGAACTAAAGACAAATTTCCTGACGCTGAGAACAATTAAATCAGGGCAATACTTCAGAGGTCTTCTAGTCCAACCCCATGCTCAGGCAGGAGACCCTAGCTCTGAACACCCTGGCTGTGCAGACTTTTCTTAAAAGCCTCCAGTGTTGGGAGCACCCACAACTTCTGAAGACCTAGTAAGTGCTCTCACTGTGAGGAAGTTTCTCCTTAATTCCAGGTTGCTCCTCTCCTTGATGAGCTCCACTCATCGTTCCTTGTCCGGCCTTCCAGGGCTTTGGAGATTGAGCTGACCCCCTCCTCTTTAATGTATCTTAGGGATGTAATCATTGTCACTTATAGCCATAGGACTGTAACCAGAGTTTGTCAGTTGTAGCCTGCATGCAAGCATTGAGCGTGTACACTGGAGACAAATTCCTTGCGTGACACAATTGGCCAATAAATAAATTCCACTCCATTCCATTTTAATTTGTGGCAACCTTTCAAAAACCGGAACACGGCTATCCCCTCATCCCTTTTTCTTCTTTTCCCTTGACTGGCTGAACCCAAACCCTGCCGCCATTCTTCGTGATTTAGTCTCCATATTTCAACCTGTTATTTCTCCCTAACACCCAGCTGACGCCCTAGGAAGGTGTGTGTGTGTGTCTGAGCGCACGCCCGTGTGTGAGATTTTTCAACAGAACAGCAGAAAAGAAACCCTTGATCCCGGTTAGAAATATGGAGGCCTTTGCAGGAAAAAAAAAATTAAAAGTAGGAGCACAATACGGAGAATGGGAGTCAAAGCTCATTATCTTGAGCCCTGTTTTTGTCAGATGGTTAAAAACCAGAGTTTGCTCTCCGCCCGCTGATGATTATGTTATCCATTCAGCCGTGTCCAGCCACCATTTCTCCCCACACGACATGGTCAAAATAAGCGAGACGCAGTAGATGCCTTTTTTAATTTACTTTTTTAAAGATTTTCTAGCAGACAAGCTAAACATTTTTAAGTTAGTGTTTCATACTTCCTGCAATAAACTATTGGAAGGAGCAGCTTTGGTAAATTAGGGAACGGAAAACAACCAAGGACAAATTAAACAACAACAACAACTCACACAAAACCAAATATATATACCATGGTCACAGCTGATTTGCAAATCAAATACATTTCACCAAAGTCGAGGGGAAGGGAGGAAAGGAGGAGGGGAAAAATATATATATTTCACCAAGTCGTCATTTTTCAGTGCTTTTTTTTTAAAAAAAAAAAACGTGATCCATCTTCACCCTGTCTTTTCAAGTTTGTGCAGGCTTCAGAGCTTGTTGTCGTGCTAGAGAACAAAGAATCCGTTCTACATTATCCGTAGACCCTGGATTGAAGACTCTAATGTCTAGGCAAAGAGGGGGGGGAAATATGAAGCTGGTTATTCACCATGACAACCAAATCCAATCACAGTTCTATGGAAATCTAGAATGCAATACAGGTAGACCTTGATTCAACAACTGCAGTTGAACCCAAATTCCTGTTGCTAAGCAAAACATTTGTACAGTGAATTTTGCCGCTTTTACGACTTTTCTTGCCTTAGTTTCTTAAGTGAATCGGTGCAATTGTTAAATGAGTATCAGTTGACTTCTACTCAAGAATCTAGTCAACCAACAGTCAGAGCTAAATTGGCACTAGAGTTAACGGAGTTCACAAGAGGGACTGAATTTAGATTGTTTGTGGGAATGTAAGGATTCTAGGTTGATTCCTCTCTTGACTCTACCCCCGTCTGTCTCTCCTCCTTCTACAATTACACAGTTAACACATTAGCTGGCATATATTATGTCAACTGTAGGGTTGGCTGGTATAACCCATGAAAGATAAGCTGGGCAGTCAAACATACCTTGAAGTCCCAGATAGTCATTGCTCCATCAATACCAGTGGTGCAAAACTTGCGACAATCTTGCTTGTCCACTTCATAAATAGACACTTGACTGCAAGAGGAGAATGGAACCGGCATCAGACTCAGAAGAAACGTTAAATCTGTTTTAATGTTCTTAAGTGCGCTTTGACTCATGTTTTTGACTGCTTTGTTACGTGCTTTGTAAACTGCCCAGTCGCTTAGGGTGGAATGGGAGGTGTAGAGATTTGAGGAATAGGTAAACAGATTCTGATGACTAAATGAAAAAGTTGCAGGATGCAATCTAGACTGGCTGTGTTTGGGGGGAGGGGAGAACATGAAACCTGGAGATGAAGTACACAAGCCAATATTTCAATCCAGATCTTTTATGGAGAAATATTTCAGTAGCTAGTGATGGATCTTCTAGCTCAGGGATCTTAAAGGTTGCCACGGTTGGAGACCCCTGTTCTAGATGCCCCAAGCTTCAGGAGCCAGAGGGAATGAGGGTATGGACCTTCCATCAAAACGCTCCCCTTCTTCTTTGCCCCATGTCATTGGCAGGCGCAAGGAATCAAGAATGACACCGAAAACTACTCTTTTATTGCTGCTCGCCTGTAGACAGGATTCTTGCCAGACTAACGCACGATCGGCATCCACTGTTTACACAAACCCTACGGCAGTGATGGCAAACCTACGGCACAGGTGCTGCAATGGGCACTCAAGAGCCCTCTCTGCTGGCACGCAAGCCAAGTCGCTCCACCATCACTCTAGAGCTAAGCATGCAGAGAAAGGAGTATCGGTGCCAGGTGAAGACATCACAAGTCAAGGCTCATTAGCTGCAACTCATCCGGGCCCTCGGTGACCAAAAGGCTAGCCATCACTGCCCTACGGTCACTCACGTAATGCTGTTCTGATGCAGCGTCTCCAGTGTAGCGTGGCGGTCTTCTGTAGTGGCTCTCTTGTCCATGTTGCGGAAACGCTCCATGGCGGAAACGTTGCGCTGAATGCTCTGCTTAGGAATGTCGAGCTTCGAGACAAAGTTGAGGGCGCCGCGGTCGTCACAGTTGAAAAGCATGGGGCAGCAATCGTGGCCCTGGAAGGAAACAGCGCGTTCATGCTTTGGATCGGTGTTTATCGACCCTGGCCACTTGGGAGATGTGGGGAGACTTCAACTCCCAGAATTCCCCAGCCAGCAGCGAGTAACCCTCAAGAGCTTCCCAAACTAAGCAAAGATACTTACAGCCGCCACCACGCTGTTCTCCGAGACGAAGGATACGCTCAGCAAGGGGAGAAACTCCGTTTTCAGTTGAGACAGCCTAAAACACAAAGCAGCTGGTTAAGAACGCAGCAGGCCACTGAGGATCACCTTGTCATTTAGGGTGCTGCTTTCAGGCAACTGCAAACCAGAAGCCAGCAGACCCCACATCTGTTCCTGAGTCCTGGTGGCGCAGTGCTTAGAGGGCAGCATTGCAGGCAAACTCTGCCCACAGCCTGGAGTTCGATTCTGACCAGCTCAAGGTTGATTCAGTTTTCCGTCCTTCCGAGGTGGGTAAAACGAGGACCCAGATTGTTGGGGAGGCAATATGCAAATAAGGTTGACATTGTAAACCACAGAGAGAGACCTGTGGGACAGAATACAATGACAAATGCTATCGCTACTGCCTGCAAAGGAAGCTGAATGCAGGAGGCTAAATGTACTTCTGCTTCAGATTTGTGGGAGGGGGAACCATGTCATATCCTCCATCTTCGGTTTGGCGCATCGCTGGTGTCATGCCATCAAAGGGGAAGACACGGGGGAAGGAAAGGGGAAGCAATAGGGTAATAAACACCTATATACATCAATGGTGGTAAATTGGTATTGGGAGGGGGGGAGAATGACAGGCCAAGAAGAGCAGAGCAGTTCGCACCAATTGTGCCTGGCATCTTCAAGGCCATTGGGCCTGGGTGTGAAATTCCAGCACCCCAAACATCCCAGTGTTTCTCAAAACATAGTGGCAGTGCTGGGTTTGGTCAACAATGAACTGGGTTTGGGGGGGTGGGGAGGGATGGGGAACCGTAGGTCTGGCTTTGTATGTTTGAGTGGGAATCTTTCCATCTCTAGACTGGCCAAACCCAAATCCTAGAACTGTTCTTCCCATGTTTTAGTTTCCGGGCCTTTAATCATCTTAGTTGCTCTTCTTTGCACTTTTCCCCCAACATATTTTTGGGTAATGTGGGGACCAAAACTGGATGCACTGTTCCAGGTGTGGCCTAAATGCTATCGCTTCCTATCTGCAATGGAAGCAGAACGCAGGAGGCTAAAGGGACTTCTGCTACAGAATTGGGGAACCCTCTTTGCGGGCAGGCAAAACAGCTGGATCCCACCCCGGGCGGCATTCAGAGAAATGTCCCACGGATCCCCGCAGTGGTTTACTTACATCATGTTTTTCGAGGCGTCTGCAACGGAGACAGTGCTATCGTGGCTGACCCAGGCGAGGCGGTTCCCGCTGGCTGAAAAACTGACACTGTGGACCCAACCGCCACTGCCGGTGCCTCCGAATTCGGCCATCAGCTGCCCGAATGGCATTTTGGAGCCCCAGGGCGTGCTGGCCGGTTTCTCGTCCACTTCCTTGATGTAGGCCGAAAACACCCTGTGCGAGAGGGGAAAGTCAAAGTTTCTACTTAAAGGGGAAATGTTATGAATTCTCCCTGCCTTTTCCATTGTTTCAGAGAGAAAGGTGATTTGCTTTGACTTATGACGACCAACTGAGTCTCAAATTTCTGTTGCTAAGCAAGACAGTGAAGTTAATTTTGCTCCGTTTTGCTACTTTTCTTGCCCCTATCTGATTAAGTATCTGATGGGTTGCAAACTTTGATATGAAGTATTAAAACGGCAGCAAGCAGACACTTGGCACATTATAAAAATAAAAAAACTAGCTATCTGAAATAAACTAGGACTGAAGGACAGGACGTAGGCATTGGGCTAAATTTTAAAGAAAACTATTTTGAGAAAGCCAAAGAGGTAAATTCTCTGAAGGGGTGGGAAAAGAATGATATTTAAGGGCAAATGGAATGGAAACAGCAGGGAGCTGCAAATATAGAAAAATAAACCTGTCAACTTTAATAAAATTGCTTTTGGGGAGATCAGAAGGATTCAAATCACATTCGCAAGGGAATTTTAGGACGGCTTTCGAGTCATCTGTTTGGATTGTTAAACGCCGTCAGTGCCTGCTGGTAACCATGGGGAAAAGCAGCCTTTTGAAAATCCACAGCTGCGTTGCTCATTAACTTGAGCGCTGGAGGAAAAGCCATTTTGTCAGGACGAAAATGTCTTTTCTGAACTGCAGCTGCCTATTTAACAAAACCCTCGATCGAAGGAGATCCTGCGGTAGAGAACCCTTTTGAGCGAAACCGTCAAAAGTACGGACAGCGTTGCTAGTCGTGACACCGATGTGCGGAGAGAATTTCATTAGAACGCTGCCGCCCCTTCCTTCAATATTCAGCGTTTTAACATGCCGCTGTATTAGCATTTGTCGTATGGCACATTCGCATCACATTTCCACCAGAAACACCAAAGATCAAAATACAAAACATCAAATATCATAAACATGCATCTAGATAGTTACTGATATAACTTTTTGGCTTCCCTTGTCACAGCCAGGAAATCAGCGAAGTCTCCATTATAGGCTCTGTTTTGGCACCCTGGCACTGTATGTTGGTTAGTTTGTTTTTTGGCTCCGCAGTCAAGTTTGGTGATGCGGTTGTAAAACAGGGCGAACCATCCCCCGATTGATCGATCGATCAGAAGAGAGATGGAAGGGACCCTGGAGGTCTTCTAGTCCAACCCCGTTCAAGCAGGAGACCCTAATACAATTCGAAACAAGTGGTTGTCCAATCTCTTCTTAAAAACCTCTGGTGATGGAGCAGCCACAACTTCTGGAGGCAAAGTCGTTCCACTGGTTCATTGTCCTCACTCTTAGGAAATTCCTCCTTAGTTCTAAAGTTGCTTCTTCTTTTGTGGGAGTCCCTGAAATATTGGAATACCGACGATCCATTTCGTAAGAGCTGCGAGTGTTCTCACCTGCATTTAAAGTCACAGGATCCAGCTGCCAGCAGGACGTTATTCGGGTGCCAATCTAGGCTCAGGACAGTGGAACGAATGGGCTTCTTGATATGCTTGCTCACCCACCTAGGAAACAGGAAAAGGACCCCTCACATCACTTCATTCGCCAGTGCTGAACAGGCGCTAAAGCTGCGGTTCAAATCCCCGTTGGCCACAGAATGAGCTTGAGCAGTACAACTGACTCAGCTGACCTCACGACGCCAATCTGGTGGGCCCCCCCCACAAATAGTCCTCGGCTTACGACTGCAACTGAGCCCCCAATTTCTCTTGCTAGTTGAGATTTGTGCCGTGAGTCCTGCCCCATTTCACCACCTTTCTGGCTATAGAGGTTCAGTGAATCGCCGCCGTCGGTTAAGTTGGCGACACGGTTCTTAAGCGGATCCGATTTCCTCACCGACCTTGCCTGTGAGAAGGTTGCAAAAGCGGATCACGTAATCTTGGGACACGGCAACGGTCGGAAAGCATGAATCAAATGCCAAAGCGGCTGAATTTTGATTACGTGGCCAAGGGGACGCTGCAAAGGTCGCAATTGTGAAAAACGGTCCTCAGTCACATTTTTTTTCAGTTTCATTTTTTTGTAACTTTGAAGGGACACGAAACGAACCGTCCTCAGTCGAGGACTACCTGTGTTTTCCAGGCAACCTTTTTTAAAAATTTTAACGAAGCCGAAGCGGTGGAGGGGACACTGCAAGGGATGAACCTGCTCACCAATCGTTTTCCGATTCAAAGTAGCAGACGGAAATGAGCCGAGCGCCACTCCCGACCGCAAATTTGTTCTCCAGAGGGGACCATTTCACGAAAGTAGCTGCCCGGTTGATCCGGAGGATGACCAAAGTCGGCTTCCAGACGCCGTCCTTCTGACTCCAGACGTAGGCGTTACGGTCGGCGCCGCAAGTGACGATGCGGTCGCTCTTGGGGGCCCAGTCGACACCTGCAATTTATGAGTGAAATAATTAATTTCAGGGTTCCTTTCTCAGGTAAGACCGGAACATCCCATCTGCTTTTTCTTTGTCACATTTAAAAGTCCTCTGTTTTTCTTCTCAGACTGAGATTTGTCTTACATCAGGTGCTTTATGCGTTTACACAACTGTACACACCACACCTCAGCTCATTTTTAATTCCAAAAGGAATTTTTAAGAACGCTGCAAAAAAAAGTCACACTTTTCTCATTAAATGAGCCACAAATATTGGAAAATGATCCTCTTTCTAATTAGTCATATGCAGATAAAATACACCATTCCAGCAATAGAGAAACTTCCCAATGGAAAAATTGGATGGGGAATTATATATTATACTACTTGGTTAGAAATGTGAGGGAAACGAGGCACCCCAGGATTAATTCCTTTTGAGGGAAGGTGCACTTAAAAGAAGGATTTTATTCTCGTAGGAATCAGAGGCTGTCTCTGCAGAACTGTGTGGGTTGTGTGCAATTTTTTCTTCCCAAGACAGAAGCTGCCTGCGTTGCTTCTTCTCTTACCAGTGATGTGTCCGTTGTGCTCTTTCAGTTCGTGAGCCTTTACCCACTGGTTCCCATTCTTCTTATAAATGTGAACTTCATGGTTATTTGGGCTAATGGCAATCTCTGCCAAGAGAAACATTGGATTTGCATTAACAAAAACAGAGAGGTTTAAAAAAAACACATTATTCATCAAATCTCATCCTTTTCTTGGAAGAAAATTTTCCCAAATGAAGAGACTCCATCTAATGTTTATAAGGCACATGAAAGTCAATATAGGATGAAAAAAACAACACAAAGAGGTTAAATAGAAGCTAAAGGTAAAGATCAACTCAACAGAAGATGTCTTGGTGAACAGAACTGCCACAAGGGTAAAACTGCATTACCCTGACTAATAAAACTTGAGCAGTGAAAAATTTGTAGCAGTGAAAGATGGAAGGAAGATCTTTCTACCTTTTGGACCTGTCTTTACGTCAGAAGTGTGCAAAAAAAGAACTTCTCAAGAAGAAAGCAGCAGAGAGTGAAGAGGTTAAGCAGCCCTCTGTTGTTCCCCTCCTACACATCTTCCCAACTCCACTTTGCAGTGATTCCAAACCGTCCCTCACGAAAAAAGCTTAAACAGAACCTCAGATGTGGGGTCCTTGGTGCTGTCTGAGCTTGGTGGCCTTCTTGCAGATGTTTTATTACCAAACTAGGTAACTAATATAACTAAGAATATTTATATTCTATTATTTAACATCATCAGTGCACAACAGTGATGATATCGCATAGTTTGGTAATGAAGCATCTGCAAGAAAGCCACCAAGCTCAGACAGCACCAAGGACATCACAGTTCACCTCTGAGTTAGATATTCTCTTCTACCTTCGTTACTAGCCGCTCTAGCTTTTCAGCATAGTATCAAATAAAGTTTTACTGCAATCTGTTTAAAAATCAAACAATATGAGGACACTCACGCGTTCGATCTCGGTTCCAAGCATGGCAGGTGATTGGCTCAAGTAAGAACTGGTGTAGCGACATTCTGACAGAATGATCTTAAAAGTCTGAAGAAAGACAAGCCAACAATCAGCCAGCGTTTACATGTCAAATCATAAATGTAAGTGAGAAGAGCTACGACAATAAAATATATTCAAGTGGCTTGTTTAAATTTGGACTGAGAAAGGAAGGAGAACCCTGCCCTCGCAGGATCACAATCGCAAAAGCAGAGAGAGACAGCTGGGTGTCATAGCCCCAAGCAGTCCAACGAGTGATACGCGGCTGAAAATGGAATCAAACTGAATCATCTTAATGTATACATCAAATCAATGACTCTTATACACTGGAATGGGCTCAAAATCAGGGCAGAGTAATTATAAAATAGGTAGTCATCTGATGACTATCAAAACTGTCATCTTATCTGCTCTCCCAGACAGGAAGCTGTACAGACCATGCCGCTTTTGATTAGTTTATGGTTCAAAGCAGAGAACTCCAACCTATAATCTGGGGACCACTGGTGGTCTGTTGGAAAATTTCGGTGGTCTGCGGGCCGGGTGCATCAGCGGCACACAAGCAAGCAGCGGCAATTCTCTGTGTGTGTCCGTCTCTCATTCTCACTCTTTTTTTGTCTGTATGTGTCTTGTTTCTCTCATTCTCTCTCTGTGTGTCTCTGTCTCTCTCTGATTCTGTGTTTGTGTGTGTCTGTTTGTCTGTCTCTTTCTGTGTGTGTGTCTGTCTCTTTCCGATTTTCTCAGTGTGTGTGTGTGTCTGTCTCTCATTCTCTTTCTATCTGTCTGTGTCTCTCATTCTCTCTCTCTCTCACTCTGTCTCTCAAGCAGGAACAAATATCCCACTAAAATGTGTAATACTGTAATTATTACAAAATAATTGAAGTTTATTTAAGTAACTTTAATAATTTTGCTACAATTAAACAACCTATAAATTTTTTTATTATGATTAAATAAGTGTTTATGATTTTGTTATAATTAAATAAGCTTTTTTAACTTTGTTATATTAAATTGGTGCCTTTTATATTAATACAATGGAAGTTCTCTGATCGTTATTTTACAAATGTATCTTTTTAAAAGAAATTCATATTGGTGGTCCGCAGGATTTAGAATTATGAATTTAGTGGTCCCTGAGGTCCAAAAGGTTGGCGACCTCTGGTTCAAAGTATTACACAACCCTAGAAAATGGTTTATTCAGTAGCCTATGCTTTTGTGCCAATGCATTTCCATTCCAATTGCCTTGTGAGTCTTTGAGATCAAAACAGGAGATGTGTTTCCAGCTGGTCTTTAACTTGGCCTCAAGTCATAGAGAATACGGCTACCAGCTGACAAAGAAGTCTACCCCTCTTCCATAACTGTATTTCTCTGCTACAAGGTGGAGTAAATGAAACTCACCCTTCACGCTTCTCCTACAGACAAGCCAGCAAATATTTTTGCTAGCCTACTTTCTTACATAGGAGAAGGACAAGAATACTACAGGTGTGTCCTTTTCTGGCCGAGCCTTTTTATAAACACTATTGTAGGGATGTAACTCTTGATTTATTTATGAGATTCAACTTCCATGGGCTGGGACCTATCTTGACAGATATATGACTCTCCTATCCTATTATTACAGTTTTTATAAAACAACACCAACATACACATGGCATTATTAGAGCTTTTCTGATGTATTCGCCTTCATACTTCTTGGGATCTGAAAATCATAGTTGAACCGGCCACTTCATGATTTCAGGGGGAGAAAGCATTCCAAGGAGCAAGGCTCACTGATTTGCGAGACAGTCGTTAACTGAGTTTTGCTCCATTTTGCGAACTTTATTGCCCCCCGTTAAGTGAATCGCTGCAGTTGTTAAATTAGTAACTTGATTGTTAAGTGAATCTGGCTTTTCCATTGACTTTGCTTGTCAAAAGAAAACAAAAGGGGAATCATGTGACCCCCTGGGACACGACAACCGTCATAAATACGAACCAGTTGCCAAACATCTGAATTTTGATCATGTGACCAGAGGGATACTGCAACAGAAGTGTGAAAAACGATCATAACTCACTTTTTTCAGTGCCGTTTTAACTTTGAATTCATTAAATGAAGATAGACTTGCTGAAATTGATCACGACCCAATTATTAAAAGCCAAAGAAGATTACAGAATTACCAGCTCTATCTTATTCTAATGGAATTACAAGAATTCTACAGAAGAATTTCACAAACTTGTCCCCTGCCTTTCTCATCCACCCAGTTGCAATCTCAATAGATATCAGCAAATGTCACCCTGACCCTATTGAAATCATTCCTTTTATTAATGGGGGTGGGGTGAAAAAACATTCATTTATCCTTCCAGCCCAATTATTAAAAGCCAAGAGCATAATTCTAGCCTGATCCTAATGGGAAAGGGTCATTTTGGGGGGAGATTGGGAGGGTGTTTTACCCAAAGTTGGATATCCTTTTGAGGAGGGAGTTGTTCCTCCACAATTTGGGACACACACACCCTGTCATGCACAATTACAGTTTCCTATATAACCTCCAACCTCATTATTATTAAAAAGGGCACAATTTTGGCCTGACCCCATTGAAAGAGCTCATTTTTAAAAAAAAGATGGGGCAGGTGTTTTACTCAAAATTGGATATCCTTTGGGGGGGAGGGGTTGTTCCATAATTTTGGACACACACACACACCCTCATGCCCATTTACAATTTCCTATTAAAAATGACATTTATCCTCCAGTCTCATCATTATTATTAAAAGCCCTATTGAAAAAGCTCGTGGTTTTTTTTTTAAAAAAAAGATCAGGTGGGTGTTTTACTCAAAATTGGATATCTGTTTTTTTTGGGGGGGGGAGTGTCATTTCACAATTTTGGACAGCTCCCCCCTTGTCATACCCACCTGCAAATTCCTATCAAAAAAGACCCATATCCTCCAGTCTCATTACTATTAAAAGCCCCATTGAAAAAGCTCATTTGTTTTAAAGACGGGACGGGTGTTTGACTCAAAATTAGATAGCTTTTTTTGGGGGTGGGGCTGTCATTCCATAATAGGGGTCACCAGCCGACATTGTCTGACTGACAGCACTCTGATAAGGCCCTCTCTGTGGGAGCAGACTGGTTGGTGGGA
>JANHFO010003125.1:14741-39023 GCA_032468095.1 Pareas carinatus | reverse complement strand
CTGAAAATAAGACCTAGCGCATCTTTGGGTGCAAAAATTAATATAAGACAGTGTCTTATTTTCAGGGAAACACGGTAAATAGTTGCCTTTTGGGGGGGAAGCATTGTTTTTCTTCTAATTTAGAAAATTGTGGGAATAGACTACGTCAGAGCGTGGAATAGTTTTAAACAAATCTCTCTAAATTATTTAGACTGGACATTGCCCTATTCATTCGATACAAACTTTCTGTTTAATTTCTTGAATATAAAAATACACATTTCATAGTGAGAGAGTAACTTCCAAAGATAGAATTTGCTATGCCAAAACACAAGGTAACAATAAGTATCTAATTTGGCTTTTGTTTTCTAAGTCTTGCAAGAGAATGAAAGTTGACACAGGGAAGAATGATAAAAGAGAAAGGAATAGCCCCTAGGTTGATGGCTAGATGAGATTTTTCTGGGCGAGAGCTTGCTGAATTCTAATGCAGTATATGATTTGGGGTTACTTTTCATTCAGCAACATTTAATCATGTGAAAGGCCAAAACCTGCACTGGCTTGTGTCAAAGACAAGCTTGCGTACAGCAAAGAAATCCCTTGGGCCATCCAAATTATAACTCAAAGAATTCTCTTGTTTCTGGAAGATGCCGTTTGAATTCTGAGGAACTGTGGAACTAATTTCATGCGAATACCTATTTATTGGGCCTTGATTCTCAGATTACAGCCCTCTTTTCTGCCTATGAAAGCACTCTACTCTTAAAAGTGAGGTTTCCCATTTCCAAAGGGTTCGTAGGAAGAGCCAAAATCCCATCCTACATATTTAATGTGTCTTTTGGAATCCTATCTGCTGAGTTTACTAAACAAGATAAATGCCATTTAAGCATCTCTTAGTCCTTCTGCCTCTCTTTGTGAGTAAAATGATCCATTCTTCAAGAAATTGAGCTACTAGAGAAAGGGTGTGGTGGTGCATGGCTCCAAGTATATGTTCACCTCCATTGCAGCTGCACAAAATTGTCTCTGAATCAGTCGTACCTCTAGTTGCTTATGTCAAGCTCTAGAAATAACTTTTACAAATAACTAATGATTTAACTGTTAGCTACCTGACAGCTAAAAATTAATTTGGAGATCCCCTGTCACTAAAAATATAAAGAGATGTGTAAATCAACATGATCAACCCTTAATGATTTGCTGTCAAACATGCTAAGAACAATTATAGAATGTAGGTTAAATTTTGCTTCCTCCTCCTTCACGGAAAAGTAAATTTGTAGAACTCTTCTAAATTGCTGGAGTGCTGCTTAGGTTCATTTGGAAGTAATTTTCTCAAAGCTTATTGTATTGGCTCTCCAAGTGAGAGTCATTGTAGAAATTAAGGTGTTGAATCTGGGTCTCCCCACTTCTCCACCATCAACCATAGAGGCTCTTAGGGTCAGATTCAACCCAAACGGCTCAGCGGATAAAGACACTGAGCTTCTTGATCAGAAGGTCGGCAGTTCGAATCCCAAAACAGTGCTGTGTAAACGGAGTGATCTCCCGTGACTCGCCCCAGATTCTGCCAATCTATGGTAGCTGTTCAAAAGCACGTAAAAGTGCAAGTAGAAAAACAGGGACCATTTCGGTGGGAGGGTAACAGCGCGACGTACGCCTTTGGCATCTAGTCATGCCGGCCACATGACCACGGGGACGTCTTCGGCCAGTGCTGACTCTTCGACTTTGAAACGGAGATGAGCACCGTCTCTAGACAGTCCTCATCCTCAAAAAGCACACATACAAACAGTACAGTAGCTTTATTAAAACCACTCATCCCAACTAATTCATTTCATAAAACCACACAGCCATTATTTGGGAGAGAGGAGAGGAATTCCCAAATACAGTCAAATATGTCTTCAATATTTCAGACAGTTAAACCGATAATTCAGAATGTTCTTTATAAATTGGAGCATCTTAAGAAGAAGCTTCAAACATTACAAGGACGAAAAAACCCTTTCTGCAAGCTCTGCTGTCCGGATGAGTTGGATTTCACTTCTCATATTTCCTGATATTTGGACTTGTATCATGTTGGCTGGGAATATTGAGAAATGCAAGTCCAGCACATCTGGAAGGCCACTTTGTTGCTTAGCTTGAGATGTTTGTTTGGTGTTGCTAAATTTTTTTACCCTGCTTTCAGTATACCAGAATTGCAGCCAAACAATATTCTTCTTTTTAATAGAAAAATGCTAGGAAGAAAACGGAATGAATCCATGATATATTGAATTCCTCAGTAAAAATCAAAAATTCAAGTTACACCCCTATCTCTCAGAAGATTTCGAAAACTTGCTAGGGAAACTGAAAACGTGCTAACCTGCAGTTGAAATTATTTCTTAGGGAGAATTCTAATTAAAGTGTTAGGACAGTTTGTTTTTAACTGAATCGACACATATTTGTAAACTACTTCCAGATGAAAGAAGTGGAAAAAAGAAGATAGACAGAAGGGAGAGATGGAAAAGGTAGTTCCAGCATTTCTGCTGGGACATTTAATACTAAAATAAAGAGTAAAACTGTAGACCACTTAAGATGGCTATGGAAAGTCTCAGATGAATTTATATTGATGGATGGAGGTATGATCTGGATTCTGGGTCACTTTTGACTACAGGTAGTCCTCGACTTACAACAGTTCATTTAGTGACCGTTCAAAGTTACAGTAGCACTGAAAAAAGTGACCTGTGGCCATTGTTCACACTTATGACCATTGCAGCATCCCCATAGTCATGTGATTTACATTTGAATGTTTGACAACTGGTTTATATTTGTGATGGTTGCAGCTTCCCAGAGGCATGTGATCCCCTTTTGTGACCTTCTGAAAAACAAAGCCAATGGGAAAACTGGAATCAACTGCAGTGATTCACTTAACAAATGTGACAAGAAAAGTCATACAATGGGGCAAAATTCACTCAATACATTTCTTACTTAGCAACATAAATTTTGGGCTCAGTTGTAAGTAAAGGACTACCTGTACTTTGCAAAATTGAGACAGCAATCTTGACAGTTGTTTGAAGTCTAGGTTGCTCCTTCCTAAATTGCAACATCTAAATGAGTAATGGACTTACTTCAGATGTTAATCAGTTTCTTCTTGCCATTTTAATTCGGTTTTCCTAGATTACCCTCTTGTGTATTTTAGTGGTCTCCAGTCAGAATGCTCTCCCATGGAAATTATGAAAGCTTGAGGATTGACTTCTCTGGAAGGCACCAGGTTGGGGAAATTTGATTTAGAATAAGGAACTATGTTGTATTTCAGAACTTTTTTCCATCTCTTAGTGTCATCGCTGCAAGGATTTCTATTATTGCCCAACAGATTTGTAGATGGGCATCGCTAATTATCTTATTAACAACGAACTTTGAAAAACTGTTGTATGATAATATATACTTTGCTTTTCATTCCTCTAGGATGCCACTGTCTACAATTTTCCCTGCTGCTCCAGGATGTCTGTCTAGGTGTTTATTTTAATGTGTCTGCATGAATTTTATACAAACACTTCAACTCAGAGTCTACAAGGCTGCTTTATTATATGGTGTGTTATAATGCCACCATCTTTACCATATTAGCTGTGCAATATAAATTAAGTTCTATAGTTTATCTTGTCACATGGAAAAGAAATATATCTGTTGCAACTTGGACCATCACATTGCTTGCATAGAGTGACAAAGCTGATTTCCCCATGACTGCAGAGTTATATCAATAGTAAAATGTTTTAAGTGCTTTAAATATGCAATTTTGTTATGAGCAAAAAAATGGATGAATATTATTGAGATAATTCAAAACAAGTAAATTTATCATGCTAGGTTTTGGCTATTTTGTCATTTTAGATGTTCTGAATACAATCTGCTTTCTTCTTCAATGGTTAGGCAGCAATTTTATATTACACTTTCTTTTATTAGCGCAGTGTTTGTTAGTGCAGATCTACGCTATACAAACAGAGTATAGATTCAAATGTAGAGTAATGCTGTCATATTTGAGGAACAAAAGTGCATTACATAGGCTGATACAGCTTTAGTTAGAAAAAGACCCTCCTTCATAATGGCATGCATTGTTACTGGCTACCTTACGTTCAGTGCAGTTTTGTTAAAGATGCAAATGTTTAGAAGCATAGAAATAAAAATAGCAAATTAAGTTATAACACAGAATTGGTTAACCTTCCTTCCTTTCTTCGAGAGTTACTTATAAACTCTCAGAATAATTCCACTTTCTGAGTTATACTAATAGCTATTTAGGAAACACCAAGACAGTCATGGGCTGCACATTAATTTGATATGCTCAAGGGTCTTGTTTCATGCATTGATTTCCAACAACTACACTCTGGTTTAGAGGAATTGTGCCTATTATCTTTGAATCCACATAAATCAATTGCCAGGAATTGCTTTTTGTTTTAAAGACAGTTTAACATAATGATTTGCAAGGCTGTTCAGTCACAATAGAGGCTAAAGGCAACATTTCCTGAATATTTGTATCATAAGTGGCTATAAATTATGTTAGAATAGGTTCATTCAAATCTGACAATATCCTCAACTATCTATTCTGAATGTACCCTACAAACAGTTTTCCTGTAATCCAGTTGCTACTAGCTTTGCTCTGTCAGCATTCATGTTTGAAGGTGCAAATATCTTTACTTAAAAAAAGCATTGAGTGAATAGAAAGTGATCTGCTAAAAGGTGGAACAAGTATATATTTCATGTAGTTATATTTTGCCTAGACTAGATGCTTCTATAGATGTGAAAATTAGTTTTCTTATCAACTGTTTTATCTTGAAAGCTAAGGTGTACTTTTGGAAGGAAAGGAGACTGTCCCATATCAGTTATCCATTTGACTAGATAATTTGAAGAGATTTGGATGCCTTCGAGGGCCACAGTATAATCACACTGTCATTCCTCAAAAAGAAAGAAAAATTGCAAGGGGTTTTCTGGACAATAGTACGGAAGTACTTTGTTGTCTTCTTTGCAATCTAGCTTGTAGCCCTGACATTTTGTGATTGTCTTCTATTCAAGATCTGGTCTGGTCTAATCTTACAAAAAATCATTTGGTTTTGGCTGACTGGAGTATCAGTCTGGATTTACACGAACCACATTCTTTCCACCCAAGTTTTGTTCAAGGGCCTGTGAAGTGGGTGAGTTTCCATTCTCAAGTGTTGGCCAACCTCATTGATGTGTTGATGGACCTAAAACTTGGGGACGCGCTTGGATTTCGAACGTGACCCAAATGTTTGTATCGTTGACCCTGGGTGATGCGTCCCAATTCTTCATTTCATTTATCCTTATGGGAGTTTGTCCAGCACTGTCCTGAACCAGAGCTTTCAATGAGCTATAAGTATTAAGTAGACAAAATATTTTTGGCAAATGAAATTAAACTCGGAATCTGAGTTATGCTTGCTAGTGGGAGGAAGAATGTGCTTCTCATGCATGGATAACGTCGTCTGAATTATGCAAGCAGCAAGCATTTCAAAACTGTTTTTTAAAAAAATCCTACAGCTCTTCCTTTAGGTGACATGGCTTATTGAATAACAGGTTTGCTCTCAGGCGGTCGAAGAAAGTGAATAACCAACAAGGGTAACTTGGAGCTGTAGAGGTTCAGCTGGGACTTGCCTTCCCTTTTCACTAATACTCTGAGGAAGTCAGAAAAAAAACATTACATGTCTGGATTCACTTTAGGATTGTGTTTCTGAGTTTGCTTGCTGCCTTTTTAATGATTTAAGTAGGAAAAAAATAGGACCCAACATATTGCTTTATTTACTTATTTAGTCAAGTATGCATGAGAAAACAAGTATAAGTATAAACCATACCATATAAACATATAGGTATAAACAGGTATAAGCATATGCATAATAAATGAGTATGAATAAATGGAACAGTAGGAGAGAGATGGTAGGCACGCTGGTGCACTTATGCACGCTCCGGTACAGACCTCTTAGGAATGGAGTGAGGTCCAAAGTAGACAGTTTAAGGTTAAAGTTGAATGAAGAAAACTAAAGAATAAATAATGCAAAAAAAAAAAGAGAGTACAGACCAGGAGGGGAAGAAGCCAGTCATCAGAACTTGGAATTGGTGCCAAGTATAGGTAGTCCTTGACTGATGGAGATCAGGATTGGAACTGGAACTCCTGCCATTAAGCGCTTCATTAAGTGAATGGTGTCCAATTTTACAGCCTTTTTTGCCTCTGTCATTAAATAAATGTGGCTTTGCTTGTTGGAAGCCCCTTGGTAAGATTATAAATGGCGATCACATGATGCCAGAATGCTCCAACCATTGTAACTACAGATAGTTCTTGACTTATCGCCACAATTGAGGCCAAAATGTATGTTGTTGCTAAGTGAGAAATTTGTTCAGTGAGTTTTGCCACATTTTATGACTTCTCTTGCCACAGGTCTTAAGTGAATCACTGCCATTATTAAGTTAGTAACACGGTTGTGAAGTGCATCTAGCATCCAATTGACTTTGCTCATCAGAAGGTAAACAAAAGGGCATTGCATGATTCTGGGACACTGCAACCGTCATAAATATGAACCCATTTGTAAAGCATTGGAATATTAATCATATGACCATGGGGATGCTGCAATGATCATGAATCACTTTTTTCAGTGATGTTGTAACTTCAAACGGTCACTAAATGAACTGTTGTAAGTCGAGGACTACCTGTACATGCCAGTTGCCAAGCACCCAAATTTTGATCATACAAGTATGGAGACATTGCAATGGTTGCAATTGCGAAAAACGGTCATAAATCACTTTTTTCAGTCTTGTTATAACTTTGGATGTTCATCAAACAAATGGCCTCAAGCTGAGAACTATGTGCAATTAGTTTTCCTCGTTTTCAGGTGCCTACCAGGTTAGAAATTAATATATCTGCTTCAAGAAAAGAATACTACAGTGAGGATGGATGTTATAACAGAATAAATGCCTCATAACTTTATATGGGAGATGCTCAAGAGAGATCAGTTATCAGATTTCAACTAAAATTTAAATTTGAGTTAGCATTCTGGAGGATTTAATGTAAGATATCTGAAGCTCCTTCTGCTTGTCATATTCACATTGAATAGATTGTGAACAATTCCAATTAAATGCACTTAGGTGGGTTTTTTTTATAAGCAGGAGAGGTCAATGGTCATCTATAGATTTTTAATTGTATTTATTGTAGTCTATTATGTCACACTCTAGTTAATATTGTACCATTGTTCAAATTACTTTGCCAGTTTGGAAAACAGGAAATAAGTAATTGTAAGAACATAACTTTCCATTGGGTATAGAATTGCTAGAAAGAACTTCCCTCCTAAATAGGTCACTGATGATTTTTGAGTTTTGGGAATTGCATGTTATGTAGATCTGAAAGCCATTAAGGGAAATTTGGTGCACTGAGATAGCTTTAAGTGGAATTAAGTAGGGAAAGTCACATGGAAAACTAAAAATAAGTATTTCTTGAAATGCGGTGTAGAAATGCTGCAAGAATTTCTGTCATGGTGGGATGGGGGGGTGTAAGGTCTTCAGATGATAGAATGTACAGATGATCAAAGTCAACCCTGGAATGTCTGCTACTGAGGCTCTCCCCCCCCTCTTTGACTATCTTTCCATTCAGTCTTTAATCTGTTCCTTTAATAAAGCACTTGAAGTATAATTAGGTCCCAATTCTGTTCAATGAAAATTTTGTCTAGTGTGGATAATGCTAAGCATGATGAGTTATTTTAAAATTTTGGATGTGAGACTATCAGTCATGAATTCAAGTGACTAAGAAGGTGTGAATAAATCCTGAGGAATTTTACCTTCTTAGTGGATGAGTGGTGAGGATTTGGTATTCTTTAATAGCTTGTTGAGTTGCTTTCAGCTTCACATATATTCTCATAAAGTCCTACACAATTGATACTGCAGGTAGTCCTTGACTTACGACCACAATTGAGCCCTACATTTTTGTTGCTAGGTGAAACATTTGTTAAGTGAGTTTGGCCCCATTTTGCAACTTTTCTTGTCACAGTTGTTAAGTGAATCACTGGAGTTATTAAGTTAGTGACATGGTTGTTAAGTGAATCTGGCTTCCCCATTGACTTCGCTTGTCAGAAGGTCGCAAAACGGATTACAGGATCCCAGGACACTGCAACCGTCATAAATATGAGTCGGTTGCCAAGCATCCAAGCTTTCATCATGTGGCCATGGGGATACTGCAATAGTTGTAAGTGAAAAACAGTCATAACTCACTTTTTTCGGTGCCATTGTAACTCTGATCAGTCACTAAATGAACTGTTGTAAGTCGAGGACTACCTGCATTTTAATGCACAGAAGCTATATATTGCCAGCTCTCAAATAGACAGTAGAAAACCGGGGGTTGCCGCTGCTGAATCATTGGATTGTATGTTACCGTAGTTTGTTTTTTGAACGACTTGGCTTGGTATTTTGTGGAAATCGAAGCACATTCTCAGGTGGCCTCAAAACAGGTTCTTACAAGCCCACTTATCCAACCCAGGAATTACAGTGGTGTCTGTAGCACATAGGATAGGATGAGGTCCTTGGTGCTATCCGGGACAGCTAGAACTGCCTTTAAGATTATTACAAAAAATGCTGGCATTTTGGATAGCTACAGAGGTATAGAACATTCGACTTAAGGCACAGGGCTGGACAGAAAATGGCAATAAGTTCGAATGTCAATACAATTTACATCAACAACCATTGGCAATGAGGGAGAAAAAAATCAGTCCTTTTAGTCTCCTGAAAAAACCCACTTCCCTCCCAAATATGGATGTTCATTAATTGTTTGCAAGAGAAAATGTCACCTATGAGTCTAAGCCATAGCATTAATTGTAGTATTGGTTTTAATTTTGGAGGAATAATATCCTGAATGCATTGTTTTTTTTTTTTACTCAAGCTTCTTCTATCCCTGTATCACCAGACGGATGTCTTTGATAACAAGAATTTCTTGGCATACATAAGAGTTTGTTTACTTAGAGCTGCTTTTGAGATGATAAAGTAGTTTGATCATTCTGCCTTCACTAATGATGTACATTTTTTCTTCTTGTTGGAAGAAGAAAATAATTGCATTTTCTGTTGAGCTATTTGTTTCTGATGTTCCTATTATTGAGCTTTAGAGTTAAAATTGTGAGGATGGTTTAGTTCAGTGTTTAAAGTAGGAGTAAAAGTTGTGATTTGCTTAGAAACAAAGACTCTTTTGATTAGTTGTGGTTGACAAGTTGTTAACATAATTGCTGATATTGGTTGCCTTTCCAAAATCTTTCTCTAATCCCTTATGGTGCTTCAGAGTTCATAAAACATAAAATAATAGGGTTGGAAGGGACATTGAAGGTCTTCTAGTCCAGCCCCCCACTCCTTGCATAGGCAAGCTGCCAGCTAGCTGACCAATACTATAGCTAATGAAAGTCTTAATTTCCACAATTCCCACTAAATCAGGGCCACCTCCAGGGTCTAGTTGCATCCTGACTTTGCATCTTTCTGCCCCAGCTGTTGGTCCTAGTTTATGGCAGTCTCTCTTTTGCTTTTCTTCCGTTACTGCAAAGTTCAAAAAATTATTTTCCTGGAAGAATGAGATTGTTGAAGCATCTTGCAGATGTCCCAGCAGAATTTTAGCAACCTGGGTTAAGTGTTACTTGACTGGGTTTTTTTTCCTTTTCATCTGTACCTGTCCAACCCGCAGTGGATCTCAGTTAGTGTATACTGTGACGAAAGCAAGATTGGAGTATGGTCTGTATGCACCCAATAGCAGTAACACATACTATTTTGGGCTGCTCTGAGCATAGGGCGAATTCTGATTTTGCTGTGGGAATTTAAGCAGCTCATTAAGTATTTCAGAATAGCCATTGATACAAACAGACTGTGCTTCTTAAAATGAGCATGTGACTTTATAACATTTCCCCACTGCACACCCAATTATCTTCAAGAGTCCTTTTCCTGTCTGGAGTTCTCCGAATTTGCAAAGTATTTAGGTAAAATCCATGTTGATTGGGAAGTCTAGAAATTGAGGTTTGGGTTATGTTGAAGGATACCCAGTTGGCAATTGCTTTGGTAAGGAATCAGTCTCTGTAATCCTCTCTTGAAGAAATGAAGTATCTCTTGGTTCATTCTTGGCTTACAGTTGACAAAACATGAATTAAAAAAAATAAACAGTACTGTTTTCACTGAACCGCAATCAGATCTCGTAAAGTAGTCAAATTAATATTCCCATGTTTAGGCAGTCCTGCCAAAGATGTGTTATTTCTGTAAAACCAAATGAAGAGGAGAAAAAAAAGCAAGATAGCAGATTATTTAGAGATGAAACCCCCCCAGTTATGGACTATTTTAATGTCATCTGGTAACTAGGATACAGAACCGTTTTTTTCTTTATGGCCACTTGAGGGGTTAAAACTGCATATGGTGGCAAGCAGATTCCTTCATTTAAAGTTCTAGTCTAATCACATGTAATTGAAAATATTGGGATAACCGATTCCCAATTCATGATTTTAGCTTTTGTGGTCTATCAGCTGTCAGAGATTCATAGAATTGAAAGTGGCCTTGGATTTCATCCAGCCCAACCCCTGACAGGAATACTGTGATGGCAGCACCACTTAAGAAGCAGCTAATGAACCTCCCCTAAATGCCTCCAGCCAAGGTGAATGGATCATTTCCTCCTCCTCTATTCTGTCAGCCCTTAATCTTCTCTGCTCCAGGCTAAATATATCCAACTCTTCTCACTGTTTTTCATTTCAATTCGAAATCTTTTGTTACTGTTGCCCATCCATCCACCCTCATTCTTTTTCTTAAACTGTTTCATCCAAAGCTGGACACAGTTCTCTGCTTGTAACCTAACCCATGTGTTACAGAACGGAGTCACTTGGTTAGAGTAGCTTAAAATGGCTTTAATTTATTTTGCAATTGTATCGCCCTACTGGCTGAGGTTCATTTTGTTGCTAGCTAGACACCTCTATAGCACTAGCAATAGCACTTAGACTTATATACCACTTCACAGAGCGTTATAAGCCTATCTAAGCGGTTTACAGAGTCAGCCTGTCCTCCACAACAATCTGGGTCCTCATTTTGCCGATCTGGAAAGAATGGAAGTCTTAAGTTAACCCTGACTTCTATCCTCTCTCCTATACACCCCTGCCAAGCCAAACCTCGCCTTTTTTTTGCTATCTAAATGTAGAACTTTTCATTTCTGTTAACATTTCACTGTGTTGGATTCGGCCCAGAGTCTTAACCTGTCAAATTCATTTTGTCATCCCAACTAAACCCTGATAGCAAAAGTAGGCTCAGTTAAAGAAAAAAAAAGTGGAATTTAAGAAAACCTAATGTGAAGCAGGAAGGGAGACACTATTCCTTTCAGCTACACATTCTTTTGTCTAAAACTCTCCACACAGGTGGGGTAATTTTAATTATTCAACCAGTCCTTCTCCTTTCTTCCTGTTAAGACTTCAAGGTATGAATGTTTTTCTTAAATTAAAAAGAGAGAAAGAACTCTGGATAATTTCAGATGAAGCTTAAACCCTGTTGTCGCCCTCATCTAATCAGGAGAGGATGGCTTGTTTGACCCTTAGTATTGACTTTGTTATATAAATGAACTCTTCGTGTTCAGGGTTCACGTTTAAAGGCCAGATGTTGGCAGCTAGTGGGTGTATTTGACAGAGAAGTACTAGGATGGATTTTCTGATTAAGCAAACCTTTGGTCTTAGCTTTCAAAGTGTTCTTTGTGTTTCTATTGATGTGCTTGCTCATGCATGCAGGAGTGCAGCCCTCTGAACTTCCTATCATGAGTGTGTGCTAGAAGGCAAAGTTATTTGTCATTACATTCCATCAAGAAAATGTTTAAAAGTACATCGCAAAAGTAAGATATTGTAGTGCAGGTAATCGACCTGTCCAACCACCATTGAGCCCAAAATTTACTAAGTGAAACATTAAGCAGATTTGCCCCATTTTATGACTTTTCTTGCCACGGTTGTTAAGTGAGTCATTGCATTTGTTAAGTTAGTAACGCGGTGATTAAGTGAATTTGGATTTCCCATTGATTTTGCATCATAAATATGAACCACTTGCCAAGCATCTGAATTTTTTTTCCCCAAAGAATTTTATTCATTTTTTAACAAAAATAAAAAAGGAAAACAAGGCGATTAAATATTTCGACCAGCATCAGTCAGCTGGGTAGACATTTTTACATATCTTTCATCAATACTTATTAATCTTACTAATATAATTTCACACCTACTCCTTCCATCTCCCGTCTAACCATTCGTAAAAACAATATTGCCAGTTTATAATATTTGCTTTTAATTTTGTTTTAATTTAATTTATCTTTGTACTGTACTGTTTTATTGTTGGCAGTAAACCGCCCTGAGTCTGTTGTACAGAAAAGGGCGGTATATAAATTAATTTAATTTAAATTAAAGATTGAGTGCTTGTAGAAGCAAGCAGGCTATTCATACGTTCATTGCCCATAAGGAAAGATATTTTTACGGAGAGACATTTTAGAAGTAGAAGTTGGAGGTGTGCGACATGGCTACTTCCACAACAGTACTCCCAATAGGCTTATGAATAAAAGAAATTATCCCCTGACACTTGTTCCACACGAATGCTTTTCAGTCAGTCTCATAGCTTCAGCGTTTCATAATATTTTTGTTTAAAGGCAACTTTTGTTTCAGACTACCTCTTTGGCTGTGTCGACTTCAGTATTATTGTTGGTTTCGTTTTGTTTTCAAAAACATCTTTCTTTGTCAAGAATCATCCCACCTCTGTGACAATACTGAGATTGTCAAGTTCTTTTGCTGGAGGAATACCTTTTTAAAACTAGTAAGAAACCAACAAAATGGCTGGGAACATGATTGAAACTCAACTAGGATTTAATTTGAACGCACAAGCCAAACCTTGTCTGAATTCTTAAAATTCTAGAAGTGGCCAATTTTAACAAAAATTCCTAGTACAATGAATAAACTTTTCCATGGTTTTCCCATATAAATGAATTAGAAGGTAAAAACCCAGGTTTGGGGAAATATGTGCTGTGCAATTCATGAAAATAATCAAGTGTAACACTGCTTATTTATCAATCCAGTTGTATTCGTTTCTGAGCTTTTTATAAATTGAGCCCTGGGGTGTGTAAGAAATCTTTTCCCAGCTTGAGCTGTTTATTCTGAAATATGAGTGGAATCTGCTAACTTTTTTCTTTTTCTCGCAGTGCTTTGTGCCAAGAATCTCGCAAAGAAAGATTTCTTCAGTAAGTAACTGGAAATCTCTCTATATTTTTTTCATATCTCCCCACCCCATCCCTTGTGCATATTGAAACTATTCTACTTAATGTTAGTCCTTTTCTTGTATGTTTCTGCTGCGGGCATTTAAGGGAAGGTTTTCGACAGTCGGAAGCATAACTATCTGAAATCTCTATTCACCAGACCACGAAACAGTGAGGGTGCTATTTTTGCTGCAAACTGCTTAAAGCAGATCTCAACTTTGTCAACTTCCAGCAAATACATTTCTGCTCGTGCTCACTCTCTTCCTTCTAAATTGGGTGAGGCATGTAAGGCATGGTAAATACAGATAGTCCTTGACTTACGACCACAATTTAGTTCAACATTCCGGTGAAGTGAGACATTTGTTAACTGGACTTTGCCCCATTTCACGACTTTTCTTACCACGGTTGTTAAGTGAATCACTCTAGTCGTTAAGTTAGCAACCCGGTTGTTAATTGAACCTGGCTTTCCCATTGACCTTGCTTGTCAGAAGGTCGCAAAAGGGAATCACATGACCTTGGGACACAGCAGTGGTCATAAGTATGAACCAAATGCCAAGCATCTGAATTTTGATCACAGGACCATGGGGATGATGCAAAGGTTGTAACTGAAAAACAATCGTGTCACTTTTTAGTGCTGTTGTAACTTTGAACAGTCACTAAGTGAAATGTTGTAAGTCGAGGACTATCTGTATCTGCTCTCATGAGATGACAGGATAAAGTCGCAGTGAATTAACTGGGGAATCGCCCTTACATTAACAGACATGCAGGTTCACGGACAGGCTTGGTGTGACGCACTGAAGATCATATGTAAGAAGGTCGAAAAAAGGCTTAGCATGTTTCAGAATTTCAGTGGTCTTTAAAAATAGCATGCCAGGAAATTAATTAGTGATTGAGCTTCATGAGAACTTCATGTTCTCTTCCAGAGGCATGCAGCTTTTAAATCAAGAACCACCCAAAGCTTGTAGAGCACGAAAAAGTTGACCGGATTCAAAGTTGCCATAAATTTGGGGTCTTTGGGGTGTGTGTCAAGGATTGAAATAAAGTCTTAAGCCAGGAGGCCACAAAAAGAGGTCTGAGAAGCTGCATCCGACTCCGCATGGTTTTTTTACACCATGTTCTACCCCTTCCACAGTTGAAAGAAACTTTACCAGTGAGAAAATGCTCTGTATTCCCAGCAACTGTTTTAACATTCCTTCTCACAATTACAAAGAGTTTTTGTTAAACGTTGTGATTCAGCAGTCATCTGCTAGTTTTGTTTGTCTTTGTGGTGACCGAATTGCCTTCGTTCTTTGCAGGGCTTCCTGATCCCTTTGCAAAGATTGTGGTGGATGGGTCTGGTCAGTGTCATTCCACCGACACTGTGAAGAACACCTTGGATCCCAAATGGAACCAGCATTATGATTTGTAAGTTGCCTGTTCGGCAAGGGATTTTATTCAATTATTACATACTTTATTTATTAAATGGATTAAACCTCTCTGCTATTCATCTCGCTGAGTCAGTTTCCAAGACTCAATCCTTGTTTCTTAACCTCTTCTTTATTTACACAAAGTATTTGCAACCTTGATCTGTACCTAGGAACTAGACTCCAAGGTAACCTTTCGAACAAAAGAGAAGGAACACAATAAATGCAAGTAGAAGACTTTAGAAGACCAAATAAAATAAGAAGACGGTTTCCAAACGACCCCTATATCTCCTCTAACACAACTGGCCATCTAAAATGCTTTGTACTAGTAGCACTAATCCAAAGTAATTTCGAGGCAATGCCCACTCCCCAGGGATGATTTTATTTTGTTAGGGAATGTTGTTGTGTAATCATTTGCAAGGCTTAATTTTGGGGCTTGTGAGTTGAGATATTGACTAGACTTCCAGGCGCTTTATGTCTTAATGTACTTTTGAAAGCCCCCCAGTTGAAAAACATTGCATCTTGTCTGACTTCCGAATTCCAGAAATGGAAGCCTGAATCACTTTTCTTGAAATCCTTGCCTAACTCCTCGGCTGTTGGGGAGGGACGGTGTCTCTTGTCCTATGTAGTCACGGTACAAAAATGTGCCTTGATGCAGTAACTCCAGTTTCAAGGAAAAGCCTTTCCGTACGAATCCAATGAGCTCTGCACTTTGTAGTTTATAATAAAGTTGTCTGTAATTAACAATGTTTTTGTGTTATCTATTTAGCACGCTGTGCAAATTACAGTAATCTAATGATTAGTTGCATGTAGAATTTCTTTGATAAAGATGTAGTGTAACCAAAGCATTATTCAAATTGGCTCACAAATGGGAAAGTTGTGCCGTAGCCGAGAACGAACCTCAGTTAAATATCATCCTTCAATCGGTTATTCTAGATACGTCGGAAAATCAGATTCTATCACCATCAGTGTCTGGAACCATAAGAAAATTCACAAAAAACAGGGAGCTGGCTTCCTGGGATGCATCCGACTTCTTTCTAATGCCATCAGCAGGCTAAAAGATACCGGATGTAAGCACGTCTTCTCTTTTCTTTTTTTCTTTACAAAATATTCTGTGGATCGGGGTGGGAAATATTTTGCGTCTCTGTTCTGAACATCGATTCCCAATTGTGTACAGATAAGTCCTTGACTTATGACCATAGTTGAGCCCCAAATTTCTGTTGTTAAGTGAGACATTTGTGAAGTAGGTTTTGCCACATTTTACGACCTTTCTTGCCACCGTTCCTAAGTGAATCACTGCAGTTGATAAGTTAGTAACAAGGTTGTGACGTGAATACGGCTTCCCCATTGACGTTGCTTGGCAGAAGGCTGCAAAAGAGGATCGCATGACCATGGGACACAGCAACGGTCATAAGTATGAACCAGTTTGCCAAACATCTGAATTTTAATCCTATGACTACGGGAATACTGCAAAGGTCGTAACTACGAAATGTGGTCATAAGTCACTTTTTTCAGTGCCGTTATAACTTTGAACGGTCACTAAACGAACTGTTGTAAGTTGAGGACTACCTGTATATTCTTGGGTGAATTTTTTTCCCCCCGTTGTTCATTTCAGACCAGCGTTTGGATCTATGCAAACTAAATCCCACAGACACTGACGCAGTCCGAGGCCAGATTGTCGGTAAGGAGGCATTTCTGTTTGCACAGATAATAAAATACAGCTTTTGTGTTCAACTCTGGGTATAACAAGCAGGATACTTTGATCAAAGATTAGTATGAGATAGGTGTTTTTTTTTTTAAAAAGGTCTTCCCTTTTAGACTGCCCCCTAGTGTGACAAATCTGCTTTTGTGAGGAAAAAGAAAATTTTGCAACTGATTTTAGCCAAAGTATTAGACAGTACAGACTGCAATCTAAATTATTCTGCAGTGGTTGCTTTGCGGATTGTTTTTCATTGGTAAGTGGTCTTAATTCTTGAAATTTTAAGGGTGCATTTGGAATTGAGGGTTTACTGTATTCTTTTTTTACTTTTTGTCACTAAAGATGGATTGTCTTATTAGAATATGAAAATGTACTTCCTCTTAAGACACACAAAATATATATTGTACAAATGTTTCCCATGTCGAATTAAACCACTACCCCGGATGTTCTCATATTTTAGTTGCTGTCGTTTGCATACTGAAGTTTTTGAATGCTTCTTTCTCTTTTTCTCATTTCAGTCAGCCTACAGACACGAGATAGGATAGGCACCGGAGGATCTGTGGTAGACTGCAGGGGGCTTTTGGAGAATGAAGGGTAGGTATCCTGTCTTCTGATCAGTTTCAGAATTGCGGGGGTCCTTGGTTGTCTTCTTGCAGACCTCTTATTTCCAAAGTGCTTGGTCGAAAATAAACACAATTAGGTGTGATGCTGGAAGAAGTGCCTCTAGACACCGGGTGAATTATTCAACGCACTATGCAAGATTGCCGACACCATGCTTTCTCTGGTTCCTTAGAACAGCGGTTCCCAGCCTTTCCAGCTTGGCCTGGTGTGCGAGGGTGTGTGCAAGTGGCAGGTGTTAAGTGTGCACACACAGCTTCATTTGTGCGGTGGTGGGCAAGCGCGCCCTCCGCTCGTGTAAATGGAGCTTCGCACACACGTACTTGCCTGCTGCTCGTGTAAGTGGAGTTTTGCGTGTGTGCTTGTCTGCTGCTCACGCAGCCCGGTTGCGAACAGGCCGTGACCCGGTAGTGTCCTGTGGGTTGGGGACCTAGAAGATCTGCATGAAGCAACGCCAGAGGGGATTGCCTGGAGATCTGAATTGGACATCTAGTTATGAGGCCATTGCCGTACTCCCCCCTGGAAGCTTTACTGATAATTACGGAGACTGTGTATAGATGTTCACTTCTCTTCCGCCCTGTTCTTTATCATACACTAAATAACAAATAAAATTTCTAAAGTAGGTAACATCATCAGTGATCATGCTGATGACGTTCTCTAGTTGGACCATGAACTGTCTGCAAGAAAACAACCAATCTCGGACAGCACCAAGGACCCCACAGCTCCACCCCGAGTTACAAATATTCTCTTCTGTCAAGTTTAAGAATCAAAGCTAAATTTAGCTATTGGGTCAAAGAAACAGCTGCAGCAAAGAAAAAGGGCTGAAAAGTAAGATTGCTTTCCCTCGGCATTTTGTCATCATTAAGTGACTCACTGGAGGAAGTGTGGTCATTTAAGAGATAAATGCAAATTTAATCTTTGGCACATATGTCCGGTGGCCGCTGCCCCCGGCCAAAAATCTTGCAGTGGTGAATCAGATGAGTTTTGTGTTTTGAGATATTTTTCTTGGTTCTTGACTTTGTGAGAATGAGGTCTTCTTGGAAAGGTTGGGCCCCTTCCCCTAAGGAGGATTCTTCCTTGGGGGGGGGCGCGAAAATCTGTTCACTGAATGAGTTTCCCTCCTTTCAGAACGGTTTATGAAGACTCGGGACCTGGGAGGCCCCTGAGCTGCTACATGGAAGAGCCAGCCCCATATACAGACAGCACAGGAGCCGCTGGTGGAGGGAACTGTAGGTTTGTGGAAACCTCTGACCAGGATCAGACCCTGCAGGTCCAGCGGTTGCGGGGTCCTGATGTAAGAAGCCATGTCCAGACACCCCAAAATAGGCCCCATGGCCACCAGTCGCCGTCACCGGATCTGCCTGAAGGCTACGGTGAGTTTGGATAGGGTTGCTGACCGTTCCTACCCAGGAAATCACGGGGCAAGACCAAATAGTTCAATTATTTTTTGTATTTGTAATTGTTCTTATATTTTTATAAGGCATTGCAAGCTATGCAAGGGCTTGAATAGCAAGAGAGGGAGGGAGGGGAGAAGGAAGATGGAGGGGAGAAGGGAGGGGAGGGAAGGAAGAAAGAAAAGGGTGTTGAGGGAAGATACTTCTATGTCCTGTTGTGGACCCAGAAGTGGCCTTGTCCCATTTTGTGAAATTCTCTTTTATGGGATTTTTCACTTGCACCATAGCTCTTAAGTTGTACTCCTGAGAAGTTTATGTTTTTTGATGTGTGATTGGCTTTTGCCTAAGAGGCAAAATAAGTGGGAGAGGTTTCCCCCCCCCCCGAAGCTGGCCAGATGGTAGTTTAACACTGTCGTTGTTGTATTTTTCATATCGATGTATCAGGATTTTGCAGCTGGAGTGTTCACATGGTCTGTTGGCAAGGCGATACTAAACCAGATTGTTATGGTAGTTGGGAGGGCACCGTGCAAATCTTTGGCAGCTCCTAAAACAGCTGCCCAATAAAATGCGAATAACAAAGACCGTATATTGCTCCAATAGAGCATCGGGTTTCTGATTGAGCGGTAAACAGCAATAAATTTAAAAAGCGAGGAAGCCGCAATGCATTTCTTGGTGTTACTTTTCTTGTGCTGTGACAGCGACAAACTCTTCTACAAATGTAAGGGAAGCAAACAAACTACCGTTTTAAGCCTTAGCTCAGTTTTACTAGGTCTGGTTTTAGTCGCAAAGTTTTGTGAAGGATTTGGACGTGTTCTCTGTTAGCCACTTTTTCTTTTCTGTCTCTGTAGAACAAAGGACAACAGTACAGGGACAAGTTTACTTTTTGCATACACAAACTGGGGTTAGCACCTGGCACGATCCCAGGATACCGAGGTAGGTATATTTGCTGGTTTTGAAGTCACCTGTATGTTTGCAGGAAGTGAAACTGTAGAATAGTTAGATTTGGAAGCTTTAGAAGGCCTCTCTTGTCTCTAGACATGCTCAAATAATTTAAAATAATCCTCACCAATGAAGGCAAATATACATCTCCCAGGATAATGATGCAAAGTCGAATCTGGGTCGGTCACCGGGAGCAAGAGATTTATTCTTCCGAATTTTCGGACTCGTGCTGGAGCCCATCTTCGGGGAACTTCTCTCTGCCGGAATACATGCTTTGAGCTAATCCAATTGGCTGGTTGGTGCTACTGACTGGCGATTGGCTGTTGTTTCCTTCTACTGCCTCTACAACCTCGGCTCCCTTATGACTTGTGGACTTCAGCTGTCAGAATTCCTGAGCCAAACATGCTCCCAGACATTCTGGGAGTCTCAGTCCACGACATGCTGGCTCAGGAATTCTGGGAATTGAAGTCCTAAAAGAGCCGAGATTGCCTACCCCGGCCTACGTACTTGATGAGCTGGTGGTAAATCAGCACTCCTGTTATCAAGTCCAGGCAGTCCTCGACTTACAACAGTTCATTTAGTGACCACTCAAAGTTACAACAGCACTGAAAAAAGTGACTTAGGACTGCTTTTCACAGTCATGACCTTTGCAGCATCCCCATGATCACGCAACCAAAATTCAGAGTTTCATATTTATGACCGTTGCAGTGCCCAAAGGTGACGGGATCCCCTTTTGCGTCCTTCTGACAAGCAAAGTCAATGGGCAAGCCAGATTCACTTCACAACCGGGTTACTAACTTATCAACTGCAGCGATTCATTTAACAACGAAGAAGAAAGGTTGTAAAGTGGGGCAAAACTCATCTAACAAATGTCTCACCTGGCAGCAAAAACGTTGGGTTCAATTGTGTTCGTTAAGTCGAGGACTGCCTGTACTTAGGAGCCGAGGTCTTGGCAGCAGAAGGAAACAACAGCCGATCGCCAGCCATCAACCCGCCAATCAGCCAGTAGGAAGGCACCACATAAAAACCGTCTGGAAGAGTAGCCCAACGCATAAATTAAAGTCGAGGAGTTCCATTAAGATGGACTTCGGCATGAGTCCGGAAGAGCAAATCTCTGGTCTCGGTGACTGACCCAGATTCGAATTTGCATAAAATAATTCTGGCTTTGAGTTAAACCTTGTTCCTCCTCCATTTTTTTTCCTTTTCCTTTTTCCTTTTTTTTGCAGAGACCTTAACAGTGTGAATTGTGATGAACTTGGACCTCTGCCTCCAGGCTGGGAGGTTAGAAGTACAGTATCAGGAAGAATATATTTTGTAGATCATAACAACAGAACCACACAGTTCACAGACCCAAGACTGCATCACATCATGAAGTAGGTCGCCCTTAAATTGCTGCTTGATTTTTGAGGCTGATCAAAGCAGGACCCCATAAATAGAATACGGAGCTAGTAAACCAGTAGGGTGCATAAGGAAATGCCCATTTTCTATTTCTTTCGGGGAGCCTTTAAAAAAAACACCAGATTCCATTTAGCAAACATTGAGCCAGGAATAAACTGGGAAGGTATGTTGAAACCTTTATTTACGGCCAGTTGTTCTCTTTTTGAACGGTGCCGCCTGAGTCTGTCTGATTCCAGAATAAATTAATTATCTTTGAAAAAGTACCACCGGGGACACCAGGCCTGCTCTAACAGGCGATACAGCTTCCCCTGTGAAATGCGTCATTGTCATCCCGAGCTTATTAGAGGTTTGGATCATCTTTGCGATTGTGTAATTCTCTGAGGCGGTTAAAGGGGAGTTGCAGGGACAACCCATCGAGAAGGCGCCAGGTGGCTCGAAAGAAATGCAAAATCGGTCGGGGTGTCTTTGATGAACTGGTGGTGTTAAGAAATGAATCTCTTCCCCCCCCCGCCGCCAATACCACCAGGTGAACACCGGTTTTCATCTCTAAATGTGGCACAGGACCAGGTTATTTGTGGGGGCATTCCCTCCCCCCAAGAGTCTCTCTCTGTTGTACCAGATCAGATAGGGTAATAGTGTTCTAGATCCCTTCCCCTGAAATGTTAATGTGCTTTTTCCGTGACTGCCTCCACCTTGGAAAACATTCTCACCCTCAGCGATCGGGTAGCCCCCCCCCCATTTTAGGTTTTAAAAAGACCATAAAGGCCTGCCTTTTTAGCCAGTCTCTGGGTACAGTAGATACCTGTGAGGCATCCCAGAAGGATGATTGAGGCTCTGGGTTTGGCTTGTGTTTTATGGGGTTTTTTTAGAGCCTAAAGATTTGTTGTCATCGTGAGCTACTCAGAGTTGTGTTTTTAGGTGGCCATACGCATCCTTTAAATAAACAGATAAACAAGCCCGTTCCCATTGCCACTGCATTCCTTTTTTCTGCTTTTGAAAGTAACGTGTTCTCTTCCTTTCCTTCCCTGCTTAAGTCACCAGTGCCAGCTAAAAGAATCCAACCAGCCTTTGCAAGCCCCCAATGAGGGCTCGTTGGAAGACAGCGAGGAGCTGCCTGCTCAGAGATACGAACGGGACTTGGTGCAGAAGCTCAAGGTCCTCCGGCACGAGCTCTCCCTCCAGCAACCCCAAGCTGGCCACTGCCGCATCGAAGTATCGAGGGAAGAAATATTTGAGGTATGCAAATGGGAGCCTAAGTGAACTGGATCTGGATGTCATTTGCCTGCAGTAAAATGCATATCTGTTTCCCACAGGCCCAGCTGTATTAAGAATCGCCATAGGTGTGATTCAGGTACCAGCTAGAAACTGGTGAATCTGAGACAGGTAGTCCTCGACTTACAGTCATTCATTTAGTGACCGTTTGAAGTTATGATGGCACTGAAAAAATGGACTTACAGCCTGTCTCTGCACATAAGAGCCTTAGTGATGCAGTGGTTAGAATGCAGCATTGATGGCTGACTGCCGACTGCCAGCAGTTCGATTCTGACTGACACAAGGTTGCCTCAGCCTTCCATCCTTCCCGAGGTTTGGTGAAACGAGGTCCCAGATCATTGGGGACTGTAGGCTGACTCTATAAACCTCTTAAGAGAGGGCTGTAAAGTACTGTGAAGCGGTCTATAAGTCTTAAATGTGCTATTGCTAACTCTGTCCACAGCCTGGAGTTCAATCCTGACTGGCTCAAGGTTGACTCAGCCTTCTGTCCTTCTGAGGTCAGTAAAATGAGGACCCAGATTGTTGGGGGCAACAGGCTGACTCTGTAAACCGCTTAGAGAGTACTGTAAAGCACTGAAGTGGTAATATAAGTCTTAAGTGCCATTGCTAGTGCTATAAGTCGAGGCCTATCCTATACTTGGTGTTTTCTTTTAGTTATGATCTGCCTTTCCAGAACCAGTGCAGTAACTGCAGTGCCCCTCTAATACCTTGGAACATCCATTCAGTTCATAAAACTGCAGTTTTACATCATACCAATTTCCCAAGAATCTGGAGCAACTTATTGAGCATCAAGAACAAAACCACACTTGGATAAGGAGTAGCCAAAAGATTCTCCCTTTTCTCTTAATATTAGGTAGGAAATAGATGTGAGAAGTTCAGCTGCTTTTGATAAAAAAATGTCTTTAATGCGTCTCTTTCTGTGCGTAGGAATCTTACCGTCAGATCATGAAGATGAGGCCCAAAGATCTGAAGAAGAGGCTGATGGTGAAATTTCGGGGAGAAGAAGGCTTAGATTATGGTGGAGTGGCAAGGTAAGGGCCATGATCTTAAAAGGGCTTTTAGGAATTTTTTTTGGTGGGGGGAGGGAGGAAGGAGTTGCTCACTATTTATATACTAGTGGCTTACCCTGTCAGTGTTGGTGGGAATGTTCCTGGTGGTTCCTTGTGGTGGTTCCGATATAAAGAGAAGCAAATCCCTCTCCCTTCTAGCACTGATAATGTAACCTAGTTGGGCAATGAAATGTCTGCAAGAAAACAGCCGAACTATGAGAGCACCAAGGACCCCACAGTATGATTTATACTTAAGAAAACAAAAGCTGACTCTTTATTTGAATCTGTTCAGTGGGGTACACATAAAGGGTGTTTCTTCTCTTTTACCTGCTTTCTATACTGCATATGGGTGTGTGTGTGTGTATAGTATGTGCAGGCACCAGCCTGAAGATGGCAAGTGAGACCTTGCCAAAACATCGCCAAGAGACTTTCCACTCTACACGGGAAAAGACATAATGAGTTTCGATTCATCTGGGCACTCTGTCTCTAAAAGGGTCGCCATCACTCGTATAGGGTCTCCTGCTTGAGCAGGGAGTTGGACTAGAAGATCTCCAAGGTCCCTTCGGGCTCTATTCTGACTGGTTGAAATTTTGAAATGCTAAACATGTGACAATAGACCTGCTTTGCCTATAATAGGCATAGGCAAGCCACACTTTCTATCTTGTTTTGAAAACGGTTTTCCTGATTCACCTAGTTGGGTAGTTCTCACTGGTGATTCCAGCTGTATTTCATCCTGGCATCCTCTTGTAATGCTGATCGCTCCTTTGCATCTTGAGCACTCATTTCCTGGATCTGGCAGCCGAACCCAACAGCATCTAAATTGCTGCTAAAAAAAATCTTGTTGTTGCGGGCCTCTTGTCTATTCATTCTGTTCCTTAATTTTGTTCTCTAGTCTGGGAGTTCTCTGCTTTTGACCTCTCCCTTGTCATCACCTCTGTCTTGCCAGAGTTTTCAGCATTTATTTATCTCGTCTGCACTTCAATGCTGTCTAGACGGATGCCAAATCCTCTCACATGCCTTAACCAGATGTCTCGGTTTGGATTGGGAGTGGGGTAGGCAGAAGATTCCCCATTATGCAGTTAAACTACTCTGTTATCTCAGGTGTTTAGCTCATCTCCCCACAAAAAAGAAACCTTCACAGTTCTTTTTAAAAAAACACCCAAATTTCCTGTTACCTGTTGTTATTCTGCTTCCTGTTGAATTTCTAGCAGTGAGGACAGTTAACCAGTGGAACGGTTTTACCTTCAGAAGTTCTGGGTGCTTCATCATTGGAGCTTTTAATGAAAAGACTAGACAGTCACCTGTCTGAAATGATGTAGGG
>JANHFO010003124.1:133126-143339 GCA_032468095.1 Pareas carinatus | reverse complement strand
CCCCCTTTTCTTAAATCCAGACTAGGATTCAGGAAAATAAATATAAATGCAGACACATCAGTAGCCATATCCAGCCTTAGGTTGGGAATAAAGGATGGATTTCATAGAAACTACATGCTAGAGGATTTTGAGTTTAGAAAAGTTGGGATGGGGAGAGATTACTGGTGTTGATATTGCATCATCACTCTGGATTGATCACATCTAATAGGTGCATTTACTTTGCTTCAGCATATATTTATGTATGCATTTTTTTCTTCTGAAGCATATATTAGAAGAAAGCACAATCTGCTTATATATATAGCTATATTTATCCATATAGCATTTTGAACTCCAAGAAGAGAAGCTAGATAAAATACAACTTACCATTATCACATGTTATTTCAACAGGAGAACTCTTGCAGTGATTTCCTCTTTGACAAACATACTTGCCACCTTTATCTTTTTCCAAGGTAATTGTAGTGCCGTTATCCTTGATACAGGCATCACTTATAGGATTTCCATTCAAAGTCCAGAGAACATTGTCATTGAACTGGCCACCTATTTCACAGAACAGGCTGATTTTTCCACTAGATAGACAATGAATACGAACAGTTGGAAGCACATCTAAGTAGTGGGATGTCAACAATCAAAGGGGAGACAAAAAAAATCAATTACATTATGTCAATAAATAAAATATAATATAATAGAAATAGAAATCAGTCTGGTCTAGTGTCCATAGGAAAATATAGCAAAACTTTGTAAAAAAATTGTAAAACTGGGTAGTTTTACAAATAAGAAACTTACCATATTACATTGATTATAAGATGCATGTTTTTTAGTATTTTGGTTTCTCTGTATTCATAGTGCGTCTTATATTCTATGGTGTCTTACAAGGGTAAAGTGTATGCTTGGAGAAGCTGCACATATTCAACAAGAATCTGGCAAACAGGAGGTGCGAGTGAGCTAGCAGCCATTGCTGCAGCTGCTGCCAGGGCTGGCCCAAGAATAAGTGGGTGGAGCCTCGGCATGCGCAGGGCGGGGTTTATTTATTAACCCTGGGCATGCCCTTTAGCCAGTTCTGGCTGCTGTGCAGTTGGGCGAGAATTCACTTTGATGCTGCATTTGAACAAAAACTTATTCCTAACTTAGAAAAATAAGAGTGTGTCTTATAATTGGTGGCGTCTTATAATCTATGTAATATAATATATACCAACAAATTTTTATCACATTTCATTTTTATATCTAAAAGATGCACAATTTCTCCCTGATATATGGCATACTTCCTGATGTGTGACATATTTCTTTATTCAAAATCACTCAACACCTAATTACTACACATTTCACAAAATCTCTATTTACTTTCTCAGATAGAAAAACTACAATTACGATTTTTTCTATTCTGCGCTTCCTCAAAAAAAAATAGCCTGTAAAAATATTTCTTTTTATATACGCTATTCAGGAAAAAAAATGAAGTCTGGGAACTTCATAAAATAATTCACTAGATAATACAATATTTCCAAATATGTCATAGTATTTAGTTGAAGATGAAATGACACTGCAATGAAGGTATAATACAGGTAGCCCCTGGGTTATGAACATTTGTTCATTAACCATTCAAAGTTATGACTGCACTGAACTAGTGATACTTATGACCAGTCCTCAGATTTTCAGCTACCCCAATGTCTCTGGAATCACTTATCACATTTGCAACATTGTAGCTCGGTGTGGTCACATGATTGCATTTTCCGATACTCTCTGCTGTCTTTCCAGAAGCAAATTCAATGGGAAAGCTAGCAGGAAGTCAGAGGTTGTGGCTACATGATATCCTCATTTAATGACCTGCATGGTGTTTGATTAACAAAATCAACCAGAACTGCTTCATGGTCCCATAATATCACATGTCATTTAAGTAGGGCAATTCCAATTCCAACTGCCATCCTGAACTAGCTGTAGTTTAACTTCAGTTAGCAAAATGGCAAAATATACAAAATGGAATTGAGTTTTTGAAAGGCCATTCATGCTTAGAACTATATCCATGACATTCTTGAACTGGTCACAGCTGATACATTGGCACTGAAGAGAAGGATAATAAGGTCTTGACTCACACCGAACATTCCCCGAGTCATTGGGTTTCTGCAACTCTACTGAATTCAGAATAATTCTGCAGCATTTAATTTGATCAGTGATGTACGTAGTTTCCAGCTGATGAGAACTTTCCATCTCATCCTCACTCACCTGAAGCCAAGGCACAATGGCTCATAAACAACATACTGAAAGAAGATTTGAGTGGAGATACGGAATGAAAAACATGTGGAAACTGACTTTTATGCTCCCCACCCTAGTCACTTCTGTGGACTGAGTGTTACAAGGATGGCACTGTTGAAAAAATAGAAGAGTGTTTTAATGTTCCTCCTATTTCACTCTGCATCTGTTCTCTGCATCTCTGACTTGTCAGCCAGGCTATTTTTGGACACAAGTTAGCAGATTTTTTTTTTCTAAAAAAGAAAGCATTAGACGCAATGTTCAGAAATAGCCTGACTGACAGGTCAAAGACAAGGAGGAAGTACTGTGAGAGGCCTCTGGTTGTCCTTCCTTCATTCTTGTGACTGTCAACTGAGTTAACAGACATAAAGGTAGAGCATGGACTGAAGCAGGAGGGAAAAATCAATAATGAGTGAATTCTATTCTTGACTGCCAGAGAATGGCAGGGCTGCCAGCAAATGGCCATTCCAGCAGCATTTGGAAGTAGCAGGTTAAATTGGAACAAAACACACACATACACACCAGCAAAGTAATAAATACAGTAACAGTATGGCCCACAGGAAACACCTTGTCAACAGTAGTAATACAAAAACTAAAGCACTCATTCATGATAGAAGCCAGCTGCCTTTCCTGGTTTAAACTGATTTTTGCTCAGCTCAAGCCTAACACTTTCTCAAAACAGCACTAAACTCATGTATAAAAGAAGCCTGGGCAGATATTACATACTGTAGGTGAATGGTTCAGAAGGCTCATCCGTACGTACACAAGGCCAAAATGAGCATAGAAGCAATGCCCAGCAACTGCACAGAAGGGTCTATGTTAGGTCTTTACAGGAACAGGCTGAACACACATGCGTTTTCACTACAACGGTTTATTCATGAAACTAACAGAGAGGCTTTCCGCAAGACTTTTAACATCACGCTTTTTTATATATATATCGCGCCTTTTTCATTTTAACCAATCATGCAAACCTGACAGCCGGTCGCCCGGCTGACTAGCCATTAATCATATCATACATTTTACAGGTAAATGTAACACTTGGAATTCTGAACGGAAGGAGCTAATTGCTCGCGATCCATCTCCAGATCTAACAATCTATGTCTGCAGCGGCATGAAGTGGCCAAAGAGAGCTGGGCAGATCCCCCCTAACTCCTCCATCAACCACATACTCTGGGAGGCATACTGGACTGTGCACAAAGCAGAAATTGTCATGACCGGAGGAAATACACTATAGAGAAACTGAAGTTGAATTGAATGGCACCAAAATGGGCTCAGGATGAATGAAGGCAACATTACGAGGAAATGTATATAAAATATTTCTAAAACAAATTGGTAAAATATTCTTGCCAAGATTATGGAGATATAAGAAATGAGCCCCATCATTCCAATATAATAATCAAAGGTATGGCATGGAGCTTTTTAACAACCATAAGCAGGAACTATAAAAGCAAAAACAGAAGAGAAGGTGCTTTGAATTAAAAAGCTTTTCCTTTTCACAGCCTGTTTCCCAGATGCCCCAGGAATTTTTTCAAATACTTCTTTGTTTTGCTTGTCATAGGAATATTTTTGACAAAAATGCTCTTGTACAAGGGTTAGTTTTGTTTAGTAAATGAGATGGGCATATTTATGCAAGCATTTTGTTTGATTCCTGTTCTTGCACAAAATAGAAATGAGAACAGAAAATGTTGAAATATACAAATGCGTGGTTAGAGAAAGTAGACTGCGTTTTTGTGTGGGTGACAGCAGAATTTGCCCCTTTATAATTTAAATCTTATAGTGAAGATTATAATGTAACTGTGTATCCAGATTGCACACTCAGTTCTATTCCTATGATGAAGGAATTAAAAGTGATGCTTGTTCTGTGCAGTTCTAAAAAGTAAATGCTGTTCTGAAAATTTTCCTTCCTTTAAAGTATATTAATACATACCTGAATTAAAGAAAGAAGCATTATCATTTGTAATAATCCAGGGCTAGGCCTATGAGAAATAGCATGCTCATAAAAACAGCATGAGTAAAGAGCATTTTCATTGCTTTAAATCTGTTGATATGTGCCAGATATTTATTTAATTGTTTGTTTGTTTATGCGTGTATGCATATATATTCTATGCCTTCCATCTCACTGTAAAGTGAATCTTTTTTGTTGTAATGTGCAATCACTAAAACATTTCTGTTCCTTGTTAGACATAAACTAGGGTGATAAATTCCCATAATCTTTCTAGGAAGATCTATATACTTTTAATTTCAATCCAAATTATTTTAGGTTAATGGTAAAATAAACGATCTGAAATGCCAGTAATATGCTCCAGTCATTATTTAGGATGTCAGTATGATGTCTGGTAGGTAAACATAAAGGTAGTTGAAGTTCTACGTGTTTGTCAAGAAGATATCCTAATCATGTGCCACATGAGGTGATGATGAATGCCAGCTGAATACAAAATATGTTCTCTCTTCTTTAGCCTTTAGGCTCCACTTTGTTTAGATTCAGATTCAGATTCATTTAACTGCAGGTCACAATTTAAGATTAAATGTTTAACTAAAGTAAACAAGTTTAAGACGCCAATACATATAATGCATTAGGAATTGCAGTGAAGCTTCTTAGGTTTTGCCATTGTTGATCCCAAAACCATGGTACTTACCACATATGCAAAGAAAGGAAGTTTCATTTCCAAGGCATTTTCTTTCATCATCCTTCAAACATATCTGTTTGTCACAGGTGCGCACACAATTTATGTCTCCTTTCACTGGCTGAACATATTGAGATTCTTGTGGTTCTGAGATATTACTTTGAGAGGTTAAATTATTGGCGGCACAAAACTTGCCTATTATAAAAACAAAACAAAACACATTCATTATTGAACTATTCTGGTGTTATGGTGTTATGGATTTTATATGTATCTGGCTTTATAATGGTAAAACAGAGAAAACTTTGACGTAGAAATGAGTATATCAATTGACTGTGGGAAGAGTAGTATTGCATCCAAGAATGAAAATGAAATGTAAAAAAAAATCTACATAACCAACAGGAAAAATAGTGAATATACTAGAAATATTATAATGATTAAAATAATATAACATGATTAAAGAAAAAAACTTACAGCAAAAGATGCATCTAATAACCATAGACAATAATATAACATTAATTCAATCCTAACATAATTTATGTTTAAATCCAGACTATTTATTATTTTTACTGTTTGTTTCTTTGTTTATTTATTTATTTAATTTTTATCCCACCTTTATTATTTTGACAAATAATTCAAAGCGGTGAACATATCCAACACACACCCCTCTTCCCTTTTTTCCTTATAACAAAAACCCTGTGAGATGGATTGGATTGAGAGAGATGGGCCCAGCTGGCTTTCATGGCTAAGGTGGGACTTGAACTTTTGGTCTCCTGCTTTCTAGCTTGGTACCTTAACCACTAGACCAAATTGGTTCACAGATATCACCATTTTGTCTCATCTGCTGATTTTTAGAACAGAGATTTTTTACTCAAGACCCGATCGTCTCACATTCTCACATTTGGACTACAGTGATGCGCTTTAACGTTGGGCTAGCCTTGAAGAGCATTTGGAACGGCACAAATGGTGCAGAGTGTGGCAATGCAGGCTGCTCTTGGAGCCCATAGGGTGGCCCATGTTACACCACTGCTCTGTGAGCTGAATTGGCCGCCAGTTTGCTTCGGAGTACAATACAAGATGTGGGTTATTGCCTTTAAAGCCCTGCAACACATGGGTCCAGGTTACTGGAGGAACCATCCCAACCAATGGATTGACTCCACCCATGCTGAGAGGGAACATATTGTGGAGCCTGTCAGGGAATTTCGGCTGGTGGGGTGCAGGAGAAGAGCCTTCGCTGCCTTGGCTCCTGCCTATTCGAACATCTTGGCCCCTGAGGTAAGATTGGGTTTCACCCTTCTGATTCTCCATAAGAATCTGAAGGCCTGGTTTCTGTGTTTTTATACGGCTGTACACCGCCCTGAGTCCCTATGTGGAGAAGGGAGGTATAGAAATCTAATTAAATAAATGAATAAACAAACAATATCACAACAATGTATCATATGGCATGATGAATGTGTTTTGTCACATGATGAATGTGTTTTGTCAAATGATGACGTCCTTTATAACATGATGACATTATGAATGTACTTTATTATTATGAATGTATTTTATTATTTTGAGACCAAATTCCTTGTGTGTCCAGACACACTTGGCCAATAAATTCTAATTCTAATTTTATGGTATTATTGGTTTTAATATTGCAAACCATCCAGATTCACTTCAGAGTGAGATGGGTGGCAAACAAATTTAATAAAATAAATAAAAAATGGTACCCGAGTTGGTAGACTCAAGGTTACTGATGAGATGACAGACTCCATGTTTTAGGAATATAGTTCAACATCAGAGTGATCTTCTTAAATATAATGTTTCTTTCCATGATTCAGTTGCCACATGATTTGAAACCAAAACAACACAAACACATACATACACATACACACAAAAATCTGGTATCCAACCTTTTTTAAATTTGCTTAGAGAATAACAATAAATATGAAATTGTATTTTCTGGTAAATTAATATTTATTAATGCCTAGACCTCTTGATTCTCCAAAACTCAAAATCCTTCACAATTCATATAGTATACACACACACAATTAATGAAATATACACATTATCTATTTTAATCTGATTCTTAAGCAAATGTTGTAGGTGAGTCAGATTCAAAACACTGTCAACATCTTTCAATCAACTACTATATTAGCAGCCAACTGATTTAAAGAGTCAATACTTTAGTTAGTCCAAGTATTCCATTAAAAAGTCTTCCCTGATGCTTTCAGATTGGGTTCAACAATCATTCCAAAAGAAATAAACATCAAAATTAAAGTCAAATTATATAGTTAAAATCCTGATATATTAAACTGTCAACATCAAAAGATAGTCCCAATAGCCAAGAATGTCCCGAGGGCTTTAGCTTGCTACAAAAGTATATAACTAATTTATCTGACTTTAAAGCATACAAATTGGCAATGGAGAAAATAGGTATTTTGATTGCTAATACAAAAGAGCATAGCCTTATTCTTTTTTGGAATAGATTTAAAGTGTCTTCATATTTCTTGTCTTAGTTCACATGTTTACTACATCAAAGTCCAAGGAAACAGGAGATAACTATTTAAGGACCCTCACAAATGCTAAAAATACCTTGTCAGTGTATTTATTAAGCTCAATTTGATGTGACCATAGTTGAGAGTAAATCTATTCTCTCTCTCTCTCTCTCTCTCTCTCTCTCTCTCTATCTATCTATCTATCTATCTATCTATCTATCTATCTGAAAATGTTACTAAATTAAAGCAGATGAAATCACAGATCTCATATTTAAATGAGAATACTTGCTAATATATTACTAAAACAAATCTACAAGCTATATATTGCTCTTACTTAAGTAAATATTTAAAATTTGAAATATATTATTTGCCTGCATATTTGTGAAATTAAATATGCCTTATATTATCATTTGTACTGAATACAAGTATATATAATCATATTGGTTGATTCAGTAGCTTTAAAAACCAGGAACTGTTTGTTCACAGATTTATACTAACACACACAAAATAAGCCAAAAAGAGAAATAACTTACATTATTTAATAAAAAAATAAATGAGGTCATGACCAACAAACGTACATCTTAATTTGTAATATTCATTTTTGATAATATATAGTGACTAACTCTGGAATCATGAATGAACATGTAAACAGATTTGGTGTTTCAAATTCAGAAAAAAATTCAGTATGATAAACCTTGAAATCTATTTTTTAAAACTACATACAACTGGCCTAAGTGATTTGGGATAAATTTTTTTGGCATATTGAATCATTGACTCAAGGATAATTGAGAAAAGAGAAGGAAACCTAAGAATTATGGTGTTTAACTACCTTTTTTGCCCACTTTATTATATGCAAAGTCCTTCAATCAATTTTATATTTATTATGAATGCAATAAGAGAAAGAACGTGATAAATGTAATTCATGAGACAACAAATATAGTTAATTCCCCCTTGTTATGCTTTAATGATGATTGCTCCAAGATTTCTGGGATATGTTGATTTCTTTTAAAAAAGAGATAAGGGTCTGCACAAAAGCACCATTTCCATTCAGCGAGGCATTATGCTAATTTTATAAAATAAAGTTCGACTTACCACTAATAATGATCAGGATCATCAACATGCATGGCAGGGAAAATGAAAAACTGTAATCCATTTTAAACATCTTCTTACACTGCATGCTGAGAAGATCTAGCTTTGCTGTTAAACCAATGTACTACTCAGGATATGATGTCAGAAGCAATAACAAAAAAAATGAAATAAAAAAAGAACGAATATTGGAAGGATCCAAGATTAATGTAGAATCAAAATAGAATGGAAGGTTGTTTGGTTGACTGACCTCATCTATAGCCACATTAGCAAGATGATCTATTTCAATGGCCATATACGCAGGAAGTGGGGTGTGTAAGAGTAAATTCAGTAGATGAGATGAAATAGTAATCTAAGCAAGACCATCTTAGCCTGCAGGTCAAAGATAAGGGAAAAAAATTAAAGCAAATCCTGACACTACATCAGTTTTCTGTTTTTAAGTCTTTTGTTAAATATATGAAGCAAATAATGAAGAATTAAAAAAAACCAAGAGAAATCTTAAAATTCACCAAGACTTGTTATTTGTAAAGAATACTACTAGTCACAGTTGAAATTTGTAGTCTTCCAAATGTTGTTGATTCCCAATTCCTTATCATCTCTAGCTAGCATGAGGAAGATGACAAATGTCATACAACATCCAAAGTGTCATACATTCTCATTCACTTTTATAAGTGAACAAACAGTATTCTTTATGAAATGTTAAAATTCATCTATTATTGTACTTTAGCAACCTAACAAGATGAGAGCAAAAATAACAACTGGTTTGTAGAGACAGAATGTGCTTAGCAATTGCCTCACACAATGACCATTATAGGTTACATCAGTGGTTCCCAAAGTGGGCAGTATCACCCACTGGGGGGGGCGGTGGGATGGCTTAGGGGGGCACTAGGAGGCCAGGGAGGTGGCAGGGGGGTTGAGAGGCAAGAGTGAGCTGCCCAGAAGGTGCAGGGGCACAAGCCTCCCTGCGCTTAAGGAGCGTAAGGCTCAGCTTGAAGGCTGGCTTTGGAGCGCTGTCCTTGGAGGGGGAAGGAGGCCAGCCAAGTGGCAAGCAGGCATGGTTTCTGAGTAAGCGAGCAAAGTTTGAGTGGCACCTACTCGGCTCCCCACAATGCGCCCTGGGCTGTGGTAGCAGGTAATGCAGGACTCAGGCTTCCCACCACTGGGCCACCTGCCAGCGCCTTGTGCCACTGACCTGGAGTGCAGCATACAGTTCCTGCAGCATCAACATGCCAGCAGCTGAACCAGTAAGTTGAGCCTCTTAAGCATCACAATCAGGGTGCGGGCGAGGTGTGTGTGTGAGGGGGAGCCTGTTGGGGCTTCGAAGAACAAGGTGGTTTCCGAGCAGTCAATTTGTTGTTTTGAGCATGGGTCAGGCTGGAGCCCCTTGATCTGGTACGCCCTGTCTCCCATCAGACCAGGAGTGCAAGCGGATGCAAGAGGTCCCCGCTGGCAGCTTAAAAAAGCCCATCATCAGGTTTTGGGGCAAAACTGGCAGATAGGGAGGGGTCCCTAACGGTGGGGCTTGTCTCAGCCCCTCTCGGCCTCTGCAGGCTGCCCAGAGCCGTGGACAGGTATCTGAGAGCCCTGCCTACAACCGGATTGGCTCCCCTACCCTGGTGGGAGAGGCCGGAGCTATACTCACCATCGGAAGCAGACTGTGCTATGGGTCTCCCGGTAGGGGCTCTCCCTCCACTTGTCTCTTTCCCTCCCCCCTCTCTCATTCTCATTCTCTGTGTCTGTCTGTCTGTCTGTCTGTCTGTCTGTCTGTCTGTCTGTCTGTCTGTC
>JANHFO010003124.1:88133-114525 GCA_032468095.1 Pareas carinatus | reverse complement strand
CAACTCCCTGAATTCCTCAGCCAGCATAGATGGCTGAGGAATTCTGGGAGTTGGAGTCCACAAGCCTTAAAGGGACCAAGGTTGGAGACTTCTGGACTAGACAGTATTACTGGCATTTTATTCATCAGGTTCTCAAACAATCTCTCTGACTAAATTGGCTGAAGTGGCCTTAGAGGTGACAGTGAAGAAGCAAGAAACATTAATTTAGACTCGTAACACTGCTGTTTGGCACAACTGTTTTAGATAGTGAAAAGACTCTTTAGCAGTAACCCAGTAATGACAGCTTCTGAAATGTTGACTTGTTCATTGTAGTGAATTTGTTCATCATTTTGAGAAGGAAGTAGTTTGCATCTGTTGTAGCAGAACCTTTGGAGATGTGAAGATGACCAACAATTCATGTTTTGGGAGACCAGTTTCCATTTCTGAGAACTGAAGACAGTAATAAATTGAACCTATCACCTGTAAATTTGATTTTTGTCTATTTTATTAAATCTAGCAGATGGGAATTGAGAGTATTGATCCATGCCTTAAGGGTATCTTCTCTCCTCTAAAAGAAGTGGTTGTTATTGCATTGTTTACTTTACTTAGATTTATTCCTTTATTTTGATTTTAAGGTTTATAACTGTCACACGTTTCTTTGAACAGTAGGTAAGTTATACATTTTTAAAAGAAATAAATGTCTGGTAAGCCTAATATTAAGGATTGGTTCATTTTAAAAACGTTTCAATAATGATTGCATTTCAGAATTCAATAGGAAAAAAGTTCAGAAAAAAATCCCACAGAGACTATATCTTAAAAAGTGGTGCTTTGTAATGAAGTCTGTTTACAGAATAGCATATAAAACCAATGTGACATTTATATTGTAATATAAACATTTTCATGTGTATTATTTCTATGGTGTCAGAAATGTGGGATCTCAGTCATATGCTTTCTGGAATGGAAGACAAATCAGCTATATAGAAATAACTAAATGTAGCTTTTTACAATGACTTGATCTTTCCCTCCCATCACCCCCATTGCTTATCCCACTGCATGCAATGACATTTGGATCCCAGGCATTCCAATCTGGAGGGAACCTTTTTATAGTATTCTTAGTGGGTGGATATGGCAGCATGTTCAGTGATGAGTGCTGTAGAACACCATGTAATTTGCTAGTTTTTCTCAGAACTGTGTTTAAAGTCACTCCTTCAGTCTGCCTGTCAATTGATTGAGGCAGCCCGCATGTCTGAGACTGCTAGAACGTACTGGCTCTTACAAAGTGAGTCTATTGATTTTGTATGCTAAAAATAGACAGCAGCAACTATTATTTTTTTACATAAAACCTGTATTCATCAAATCTGAGAGGATTCGATGAGTCAATGACTTGGGTTACGATTGCTATGTACAGCTAGATATGAGATATAGTATCCGTGAGTAGCAATTTGTGGACATGCACTTGCTATAATATTCTTTAGAAAAAAGAACACTTCAATGAATTACTCAGTTATTCACAGTAGAACTTATTGGGGTGGAAATGGTAATATAGCTAATCAATCTTCTTTCTAAACTACTTGTCAAACCTTTTTAAAAATCTGGTTTATAGAAAATTGGTTAAGAGTGGATTATATTATATATTACTGGTTTATGACATAAACAATATTTAAAATCCTTTTAAAAAGTAAGCCATACATTCATTAGATAAGCAATAGAGGAAATAGGCAGCATTAACCCTTGATGCTTATAGAAGTAAAAGGAATTATTTTATACAGCATTGCACGCAGGGGCACATTCAATTGAATGTTTTTGTACTTATTGATAAAGTCCCATGAAAGGGACTTTCCAACCTCCTTCCAACTGCAATATATAAACTAGACTACAGGTTTATGCAACTTAATTTACATTATCAAGCATGCAGAAAATTTTGCCCTAAGCATTTAAAAAAATTAGCACATATTTTTAGGGGAGCAGTATATATTGTTAACAACACCTGGAAACAGCATTATCTAAAAGGTAGGATATGGTGACAAGCATGGCAAGCAGGTGGGGGTCTTTGTTAAAATTTCATAATATTTTAAATTGAAGCAAGAACAGCATTAGCTTGAAATTGTTGATAAAATTGTTTCTCACATCTCTCTCGCATCCTTCTGGCTGGGTCAAACTGAGCCAATTCTTTCTCAACGTAGTATAGCACCTTCATAGAATCTCTGTCTTTGTCAGTTTGTATTCGGTAACCCTTGTGCACTGCATAGAGAAGTAAGTGATTAGTAAATGTAGTCTTTCTAGGACACAAATTATCTATTATTCCACTGGGAGGTCATTTTTCTATGATGTAAAACTGTCCTAGAAGTTTTTAAGTATTTAGAAATATGTTTTATTAAATCATAAACCTTCACTAGCTATTGATGAAAGGAAAAGTTTCCAGGTCCATTTCAATGTGCTGGTTGTCATCTTTAAAGTCCTACTTGGGTCAGCTTCTACCTGTCTCTCTTTACCATAGCTTTCTCCAAGTGTAATCTGCCTATTCAATAACATCTGGCAGAGAGAGCTTGCTGGGAATCCCAGCATCAATGGAATGTAATCTTCATTGACCCCAGAACTCAAGTTTTCTTCATGAATTTCCTATTCCTTTAGAAACAGAAACATTCCCAAATAGATATCTGCCACAACCATTCCTAAATTCATTTTTAGACAGTCATAAAACATATGCTCTTCATTTGACATTAAAGACAAGATAATACTAGGATAACTTTATTGATTAGTCAATTGACTACATCAAAACAGCATAAGGACATTCTATGCTTTTCCAAATAGTAGTGCATCCAATTGATTGAATTATAACTGATTCTGTTTTAAATTCTGTTAGTTTAACATTCCAGAAATGAAGTGGCATAGCAACATATTGTAACTTGAGAGAGAGATATTACCACTTTGTGCTCCTGCACCAGATTCACTTGGTGCCAAGGGGGGCAGATGTGACTTCTCCACAAGGACAGCATGAGATGGGACTCCACTACCTAAAACAGTAGGGATACAGTATGGACCTGGGATTGATGTGACTGTTGGAGGATATCCAGCCTTTGCAGCTTTTCCTGCTTCATACACTGAAAAAAGAGGAACAAATAATACTTAAAATATATCAATCAGCAGCTGTCCTTCTCTGGTTTAGCTAGCAGATGATATTTAGTCAATCTTGGCTGAATGTGAAAAGTGAAGAAGGATTGGATCCGATCACTATTTCAATGGGAGACCATGAGGAAATCTCAGGCCTGTAGGCTACACTGGAAATGGAAACAGAAAACCTAAAATCATCAGCTGAGCACAACTCAGAAGACTTGTCAAACTTTCTTTTCCTCGATCCTGCAAAGCTGGGGAGTCAGGACATGGGGCAATAAGCATTATAATATAAATTTAGTGAACTCATTTTAAAGAAGCAATTTCACTAGAAGATATCCCAGAACACACTTGATTTACATATCACTTCCCCAGCAAAATCTGGTTTTTGAACTGGTTATTTGTACAAAATTGAACAGAAATTTTCAGTATCTTACAATGAAATTTCAAGCACTGAAAAGACAAGTTCAGGATCTAAATGGAACTTGAAAAAATATAATCAGCCACTCTCTTGCTGAGCAGGGGGATTAACTCAGTGACCTCGTTTGCTATTTCCAGTTCAGTGATTCCTCCCTTAATCTCATAGCAGTTTACCTTTACTACCATTGACAGCTTCAAGTTAGAATAAAAGGACAACTTGCTGAACAGATATGGTAACAAAGTAGGACTAATACAAACAAAAATGTGCACAAAGAAATTATATGAATGTTCTTTCTCACCATATAGTCAGAAAGATGAGTGACATTTTATACATGCAGTCAACTGAGAATTTAGAGGCATACCTATCTTCTCCAGTACAACCATCCAGTCCTTTTTTAACTCACTGAATTTGCAGGTTAATTTAAGTCTCATCTAGCTACCACTATTGATTGAAGCTGTTGAAATGTTATGAAAAATATTTAAATCATTAAAAATTAAACAGCTGCTTAAAAAAAAATAACACTTTCAAAAGTTAACATTACAAAATCACACTCAATAGTGGCTTTGTGCTAGCTGTAAATATATCTGCTAATTGAAACTGGAGACACCTGCAAACTGCCAGTGCCATTCTCCATATTAATTCCAAAGATCTCAACACTTTAAGATGAGCTTTTGAGAATGCTTATAGAATTGCAGATAAGAAGACTGACAAAATCTGGGTGTGCTAGCAAAAAGAAATATCCCAATTAAGTACATTGTCCTATACTAACACTACAAATAAATTGTAAAGTGCCAAAAGACTTTGATGGTCAGCTATATAATAGTTAAATAAAAAACAAAATAGTAACTTGTTTATACAAAAGGCCAAAGGAAGTTATACCAACAGACATGTCTTAAAAATGTTCTAAAGCAGGCGTCCCCAACCCCTGGGCTACAGACCGGTACTACGGTTGTAAGCAGAGGGCTAACAAGCGAAGCTTTATCTGGGCATGTATGGGGATCTAAGGTTATGCACAAAACCATCACCTCCCTGGGCCATGGAAAAATTGTCTTCTACAAAACTGGTCACAAGTGTCAGAAAGGTTAGGATTGCTGTTCTAAAGCAGAGATTTTCAAACTTTTTCAAGTTACGGACCTCAAAACATGTCGCTGATATATGGCGGACCCCATTCCCACAAATTCAACTAACTACTAATTGACAATTCATGTATATGACTTTTTTCAAATTTTTCTTGACCTGTCTGCGGATCCCCAGGCAACTTGTCACGGACCCCAGTTTGAAAACCTCTGTTCTAAAGCAATGTTTCTCAATCTCAGCAACTTTAAGATGTAGGCTTTCATCTTAAAGTTACTGAGGCTGAGGAACACTGTTCTAAAATGTCATAAAACCAAGTAGTCCAACTTTATTCAACACCAGTAGTTGCATAAAACTAGTTAACATGGTTTCAACTAGACTGAGAATATTATCTTGCTGTCGCAGGGGTAACACATCTAAATGCAATTTAGTCCTCTGAAAGGCCAGATAATTTAAGTTTTAGCTTTTTATACTGATTTGTATACTGTATGTACCCTAACTATAGCTTTCAAGCTATAGTTATAAATTTTCTTTGTATAAAGAAATATACCAGACAGATAATGTGTCTTGAGGAAAAAAATGTTTACACTTTGATTCACATGGTAAACAGTTACTCACATGCTCGTGGACAGCAGCAGGTATCCGGACAGCAAGGGCAACGGATGTAACAGCAGCAGTTATGAGGACAGCACTGGCACCAGCAAATGCCAACTAGGAGAAAGAAAAGGAAGGCCCCCAGGATCACCAAGCCCACAAACATCCATTCTGTGAACAAAAAGAAGATCCATGAATGAAAAGTTGGAGGTGTCGACCAATAATTAATTAATTAATCAGTAAAATACAAATAATAAATGAATTACACAATACATATGTCAAAAACAAGTGCTAATCTTTAGCTCATTATACTTATTTGATAAAACTTTTTAAATTAAAACCAGACCCATGAATCTCAGTCCGAGAGTTATTTATTTAAGACAGAAGAAATATTATTTCCTGAGAGTGTCTGTAAGGAGTAATATTGAGTACACTGTAATGATGGAGAATGGCAATATAATGGCACATATGTGTATGAAATGAAAAGCTGAGAATTCTCTTTTTGCTGATTTCAAACGGGTATCTATTATGCTAGTCAAAACTTGAACTTATTAGCTGAATAAAAAGCCAAAATAAATATTGGCCATGGATGTATGTGACAATTCACATCTAGAATATAACTAAAGTTAAAGTATGGGATTATTTTGGTATAAATTAAGCAATACAAATAATAAATAAAATAATTAATAATAAATGACATAATAAAAGTGTAACTATGATATATAATAATTCAAACATCATAAAGTTGCCATATCATAAAAATTCATAATCAAAGATATCTCAGCCGTTTTACAGCAATAACCAATTTGTGTAGTCCTTGATGTTCTCTGTTACTAACTTGGTGGTATATTTGCAGATGTTTCAATAGCAAACTAGGTAACATTATCAATAAACTAGGCAAGATAATCAGTTACTAGGTAATGAAACGACTGCAAGAAATCTACCAAGTTAAGAGAGCACCAAGGACTCCACAGTTCACACCAGAGCTACAAATATTCTCTTCTATCAACAACCAAGCTTGAAAATAGTCACTCCCATGCCAGCTATTCCCTTATTGTTTGGCAACTCAACAAATTAAACAGAGCTTCGTGGTCTTTCAAAATGTCAATAGAAAAGAAACTACCCTTAATCGGATAAACAAGCTAACGTGATGACTACTTCGAGTTTATGTAACTAAAATTATAACTTTATTGCATTTATGAAGAAGTCTGTAATGCTGAAAGAGAACTGTTAGATTTTTAAATACTTGATCTTATTCAAAAAACCAGGAAATAATTTAACAATTCTTTATTAATCTATGTTTATTCTAAAACATATACATCCAATTGTTGTAAACTGGTTAGTAATCCAATCAAAATTTCCTAATATGGTGCTGTTCATAAATGTTGGTTTTCAAATCAAATGAACCCAGGCAGCCATCATTCTTGCTGGAATGAAAACCAATACATCTAAAAAAAAACATATTGGTGAAGTCTGCTGTGAATATGGCATGAGATAAAGAATGGGCATCTTTACATTGCCAGGATCTTTTGGGTGCGAGTTTGAGGGCCAAAGCTGGGAAGATGATGATGTAAATAAAGTAGACCCATGCAACATACTCATGAAAATAATTTCTGGGGTTTTTTATGTTTCATATAGGAATGTTGTTTTAAGAATGCAAAAAATATGATCTCTAAATAATATAAGCTTCCTTACAGAACATGATGTGAAACAATAATAGTAACCTATAAAATGAGGCTTGAGGTTGACATGCATACATTCCTAGAACTTCAAATCCACTCAACCCTAATTTTAATATTTGCCTGAATTATATCAATTATACTAACGATTTCAAGAACAAATTGCGTACTTCAAATAGCATTTAGAACAAAAGCATACTTCCAATCAAGAATCGATATTCACTTACACAATTCTAGCCCAACGTAATGGAAGGCAAGGCAAGATATAAATCTAATCAATCTCATCCTGACCTGGTCAAAACCTTACCATTCCACCCCCACCCTCCATAAATTCCAAAAAGTTATTGAAGAGGGAATGAACTGAAACTACAAGTAAAAGAAGGGAATAAATTCATGAACAAGGAGCAGAAGAAAACAGAACAGGAAAGTCTTAGATGGCAGAGTACCTGACATAATATCCACAGCAAAACTGGGTAAGAGACCAGCAAGCATCCCTGTCCTACCTAGAAAGGACCAGAAGGAATGGAAAGAAGGAAGTTAGTGCAGGAAAAATCACTCCCCATTCTTTGTCTTAACATAAATCTCATTGATCTGCATGGTATAAAGCTTATATATGTTCTTTTAGAATACTGATCGCCTCCGCTGTATTTCATTTGGCATAAGTACAGTGTGATGAAATGCTTACTGTTTTACACATATTGTAACATGTTCATTATAAGATATATTCCATATATATTTCAATGCACTCTACATGGGGCTCCCTTTGAAACATGCCCGGAGGCTGCAGATGGTCCAGAATGCGGCCGCGCGGGGGATTATGGGGGTGAGTGGGCATCCCTCCTGCGCGAGCAGCACTGGCTGCTTGTGGTCTTTCGGGTGCGCTTCAAGGTTTTGGTTATGAACTTTAAAGCACTCCATGGCATGGGACCAGGATATCTACAGGAACGCCTACTACCAGCTAATATCTCCCACAACGCTCACACAGAGAGGGCCTCATCAGCGTGCCATCAGAGAGGGCCTCATCAGGGTGCCGTCAGACAATGCCGGCTGGCGACCCCCAGGGTGAGAGCCTTCTCTGTGGCAGCTCCAGCCCTTTGTAACGAACTTCCCCCGGACATACGAACTATTACTGATCTCCATGACTTCCGTCGGGCACTTAAAACCTTACTATTTACCCACTCAGGTTGTCCTGACCCCTCTCTGTCTTTAATTTGGTTTTAAATTTTTAATGGTAAATTTAATTTGTAATCCAGCCAATTTATTTAATATTTTTAAAGGGTTTTTATTAATTGTTATGTTTGTGTTTTATCATGGCTGTACACCGACCTGAGTCCTTCGGGAGAAGGGCGGTATATAAATAAAATAAATAAATAAAGAAATAACACAAAATATGAATAAGCATATGCACACATGTACATGCACAGCCACATAGTAGTCTCCAGTGCTTTTTAAGACAATCTTTCCAAAAAAGGAACACAATATTTTATTGCTATAATCATTACATTGTGACATCAACAGAAAACTTTTTTTGCGAAGTGTTTGCCCGGTATCAATAAGACCACTTTGGGGTTGAAGAAGAGCAGTTAGAGAATTGCGGTCACAGATTGGAAGAGAATATTTTTTTAAAATCAAAATAATGATTGGGTTTAATTCCTTAGAATTAGGTGACTTTTCAACCATTAGTTATTGTGCACAAATAGCGGTATTGCTTTCTAAACCTTTAAGAATCCTAGTAAGTGGTGGAAGTGAGAGAAAGTACATCTATGTACAGTCTCTGGTCAGTCTCCAGACACCAGAAGTGTTCAAGATCTTTCAAAGCAGAGTTGGGAAATCTGCTTGGAGGCTAATCTCAGCCAGTCAAACTCATATAGCAGGGCTGTTCACAAGTCCCTTTTATATAATTATGGCCCTGCTTTGACAGTGAATGTATCCTGCATATGTTGTGTTGAATCTTTTGTTCTCTGTTTTCGGAGCTTGGTTGTTTTCTTGCAGACATTTAATTACTCAAATACATAACCTCATACTAAATAATGCAGTATTGTTTATATACCAGTGGCTTGTCCTGTCACTGTTGGTGAAGTGTTCCTTGATTAGGCTGTAGTTTACTGTTTGATTGTTTGACTGAGTTGGTAGTTTCTTGATTGAGGTATTGTCTACTGTGGTTGGGTAATGAAATGTCTGCAAGAAAACAGACAGAGAGAGCCCCAACAACCCCACAGTTTAATTTTGAGTTACAAGTATTGTCTTTTATTGATATTTCTGTGTTCCAGTGAATAGTTAGAGGCAGCTCAGTTTTGTAAAAAGTTGATTTTCTGTATATATCTTTTAATGCAACTGACACTGGAACTTTGGGTGTAGATTAGAAAATGCAGAAAGGTGGAAAGAATAAAATCATTCCCATTTTAGGGAAGAAGTTCAAAAGACATTTCAATGGTTGTGTGAAAGTAACAAGCTTTTAAGAACTTAACTAGATGAATAATTGTAATGTATGACGAAGGAATAAAATTGATTGTTGTCTTTCCAAAGAGTGGCATCCTAAGTTAGCAAGAATATATCAGTACCTAATGCATATATTTTGAGACATTCAGTATTCTCCTTGATCAGAATGTGGTACTTTTGGAGATTTTCTTTCCTTGGTACCAGGGGCCATTTGTAATTGCTTATGCCCCCATGCCAGTTCAGACACAAAGGCTTATATAATTGGGCTCTGAAGGCCTTTAGCTCATGCCACATAATTACTCAGACCAGCTCAGTGGCACTCTGATGCAGCATTTAAAAACTTCATACCACTGACACAATGGTATTTGGATCTAATTAGACTTTAATTTGATGTCAATTTAAATTAAGAGGCCTTGCACATGCTAGCCCATTGTGACTTGGGTAATACTAATTTCAATCAGTAGACTGAATACAACATGAAGTCAGATTCTCACAGTACAATAGAAGTGACAGGAGCAACTTGACACTTTAAATTAAAATTACTAAATTCCAAGCAATTGATGTGTGTGACCCCAAGCTATAACAGGATAGGTCATTAAATGCGATCCATAGAAATTGAGCTGAGAAGCAGACTGTAATGAACCAGGGAAGGAAACTAAAGTGCTTTGTTAGCAGGCTGTGTAGGTGGCAGCAAGCAAGAAGCTTTGCAGTGAAAGAAATGACTTGATGAATTGATGTTTCCCATGTTTCTTCAAAACAGCCTGAAAAATCATGATAACCAAGCTTTGCCCATTAGGACAAAAGGATGAAAGAAATAATTTAAACCCTCAGTTATTATTTTTTCAGATGCAATGATTAATACGTTTCTGGTTACTGAAATTAAATATTTTTATTCAGTGTAATTCAAACGTGGCAGGTGTTTTCTTTAATGTCTTAATTTTAAATAGATTAGCATCATAATAGAAATTGAGTGTCCTATATCCTATCTGTGTAGGAAATACTATATATAATATATGTATATGATTTGGCATGCAGTTACAAAATTATATCCCTTCTTTTGTGTGAATAAGGCTATTGCTTTAACATATCTTATTATGTTAAAAGTATTAAACTACATGCCGATTAAGGTTCATAATTGAACCTAGAGTCCAGCAGTTAGCTATTGTGCTTCCATGTTGATAATCTTCCTTGCTGTTTCTCAAAATAGTGATGATGGTATTGTAGATTTAAAATTGTCACTGAATTCTCGGTAACACTATTAACTGTGACTCTAAATTCTTCCTTTCAAGCACTGTGACTTCAGCTGTTTTCACTGTGGGAGACAATGTGGTTTCAGGTAGTGATGACCGTACTGTGAAAGTTTGGGACTTGAAAAATATGAGATCACCCATTGCCACTATTCGCACAGATTCTGCAGTAAACAGGTAAGCCAAAGCAGTCCTTTTAATCTGATAGACATTCTTTTAACAAAAAGTGGTGCTCAGATCACAACATAATTTAAGATTTAATAGATAATAGTGGAAAACAGCTACTACTTTGAAGTGCCCATTTTTCTTAATTCCTTCCTGAAATGCATTGTTGATGTGCCATGTCTTTGGCATCATTGTTTGAAAAATAGTATTTCAGTGTGGCAGCTAAAGATTGAGTTTGTCTAATCAATTGTGGTAACAGTAACAATGGTTGCTGTTCTAGTCTCTTCTGAATAAGGGAATTATGAATTATGAAGAATATGAATATTGTATAATTGAGAAGGGAAGGTAATATGGATTTGTGGTTTGAAAGGCTATTTTTGGATTGATATCCTATCTTTCTTCAAAACATCCTGAAAAAAACATGGCAACCAAGTTTTGTCCATTAGGACAAAAGACTTTATAGCAGATTATCTTGTGTCATGTTCTTTTGGACCATTTTTACAGTAAGAGCGGACTAAGTTCTTAAATTAATGCAAATTGATTACTTTTTTAGTATTTGGGGATGAAATGTTTATGATCTGCATATTCATCACCTTAAGATGCTCCACATTTGGTTGACTTGAAGAATTTAAACGCAAAAGAACCATTTATACTAGTGTTTTCTCTATCATGGCAACTTTAACATAGATGGATTCTGGAAGTTTAAATCCACTCATCTTAAAGTTGCCAAGGTTAAGAAACCCTGGTCTACACAGCTAAAGAACTTCAGATGAATTGAGTACAACTTTTCAATATTCATGATTTTAGTAGAGATTTCTAGTGCTCGTTCTATTAATTCCAGGAGGTTTTCTTTCCTAAGAGAATCAGGATGGACCTTGTCTGTATAAGTCTGAGCTTATACAGGGTTTTTTTTTTGGTCTTTTCCAAAATACTATGGGGGTGCATCTGGTGATGTCTTTGTGAATGTTTATGATATCATCATCAGCAGAAATAATTTTTTTGTAGAAAAAAAATTATATTTATAGCAACTGTGTGTAGCATGAAATTCCAATTAAATCACTTTCAGTGGCCTTGAACCTACTGTCAATTCCTGACAGGCTCTCTAATTTTTTTTTATCTCTTCTGCACAGGATTAATGTTTGTGTCGGGCAAAAAATCATTGCCCTTCCACATGACAACCGACAGGTTAGATTATTTGACATGTCTGGAGTGCGATTAGCACGTCTTCCTCGCAGCAACAGACAGGTAGCCAAACTTTAACTATTTCTTTAACATGTCTCCCATTCTCCCCTTAAGTTATTTTTCTCTGTGTTACAAAATATTTATTATTTAGTTGAAACATAGCATGTTGTGGCAGAAAATCATGCAGTTGCCATTGAACTAAAAACATTTGTAATCCTTTCCTATAGATAGGCCTTGGCTTACAACCTCAAAATTGTAAGCCCAGAATTACTAAGCAAATCATTGTGGTCATAAGTCGAAGTCTTAGTTACAACCATTTTTACAGTGGTCATTAAGCGAACACTGCAATTAAGTGAATCCATTTTCCCCAGTGGGTGTTTTTGCCAGAAACTGGAAGTAAACATTGGAAGCAGGCATTTTTTAAATTTTTTTACAAATTGTGGTCATGTAACTGCAAGGCACTGCAATGGTTGTAAAGATGACCCAGTTGCTAGGTGCTCAAAATGTGATCAGGTGACTGCCCAAGTATACATGTGACTGTTGTAACTTCAAATAGCATATATTAATTGCTGTCTTGCAAACTAAAATTCCCTGGGTTGAGACCCAGTTTGAACTTAATTCTAAATGACCTCACCTTTTAAAAGTGGTGAGGAGCCTCTTAGGAACCTAAAGATTGTAGTGAACAATGATGCAATAAGGGCAAGACTGTGTTACATATGTGGACATGGTCAGGATTTTTGGTTTTCTCATTGAAAGCTTTTGAAAGTTTTCTTTAACTTTGATTGGCATGGTAAAATATGGTCACTATGAATTTACGCTTCAGCTGTTGGCTATTCCTTGCCTCAAAAGGGCTGGAAATTGAGCTGCGGTTATGGCAGTAGTATTGGTCAAAGGGAGAGCTTAGGTTATGGAAACAGAATTGAGAGATTGTTCATTCATGTTTTAAGCTCTAAAACAATATTTCTCAAACTTAGCAACTTTATCAGCTGTGGACCATCTCCCAGAATTCCTCAGCCAGCCATATCATAAGGATCACCACATGATAAATACCTTGTCCCAAATGACAGGTAGTAGACCAGCTACCCGAGTCCTCTTTAGAGAAGCTTTTTGATGTTTCCTCCACCGTCATCTTCATATTGGTGCTCCTGGTGATAGAATAGGTTGAAACTATCTCATTACAGAGATTTAATTGAAAATGAATCTGATTTCTTCCAGAGCTACTGTGTTTCCCCGAAAATAAGACACTGTCTTATATTAATTTTTGCACCCAAAGATGCGCTAGGTCTTATTTTCAGGGGATGTCTTATTTTTTCACTGAGGCGGCCCGGAACCGGAAGTCCGAGGCCTTATTATCGGGGAGGTCTTATTTTCGGGGGGTGCCTTATATTTCGGTGAGAGGCAAAACTGTCAGTAGATCTTATTTTTGAAGAATGTCTTACTTTCGGGGAAACAGGGTAGATGAAGCTGTTTCATATAATAATTTCTTAGGTGCAGTAGTGACTGGCATTGTCCTATTATTTTTCCCCAGTTCCTATTTTTAATGTACTGAGATCTTAAATAATGCAATAGCTACTTGAAATACTTTGTAAATTGTGAGAAATCTTTCTTTGTGCCATTTTTGGAATAAAAATGGACTTTGATTCTGTTTTTGTGGGTTAATAATCTAGACTTGCAAGTGTATGAGATTGTTCACATGATGTTTATTTTTTATATTTATATTCAGCCCTGTGCTGAAACTCAAGGGGTTTATATGAGGTCTTCTATATTTTTATACCACAACCCTGTGAGTTAGATTGGACTGAAAGGTGATGATTGGTCCAAAGTTTCCTCATGAATTTGAGAACACTGTTCTCCTTAGTCTTAGTCATTTCAGCTGTTTATATTGTCATTGTATATCACTGTTAAAACATTGAACTGGGACTAAGTTGGTCAATTGAGTGAAGTCATTCTAACAACTAAACTATCTCTCTTCCAAAGGATTGTTTTTTCAAGATTCTTTAACATACTGTGTTGGAATAATTTGTGGTTTGTAAAAAAAAACTCTGCCAATTTCAATATAGGTTTTTGAATGTATCACTGCTTTATGTGCTTTTCCATCTAAAAAGCACTGTATTAATTCTGACCTACAGTATTCATTTTGAGAACTGTAGTTACAATACCTTAGGTTGAAGAATGATGCTGTACATTTTTAATTATGCTGTGGACATGGTGTAGACATAGAGTTCAGCCCAAACCAATGTTTAAACAAGATGTTTAAAGTTTATTTCAGCATATTAGTTTGATCTGCTAGTAAATAACTGGAGCTTAAAAATGCACCTTGACTGAAACAAAATGTATTTTCTATTCTACTTTATTTTAATACCATATATTTTTTAAAACCTGAACAACTTCTACGTTTTCAAAATTTACTATTTCTGTTACTCAGATTCCCAAACACCTATGTACCTGATTTCATTTCAGCTATAGTTTGGACAATACTTATCTACAAAATAAAATACAATTTTGCTTGCTTATTAATTTGTTGATTATTTTTCAATGGTCAATAATCTGGCTTAGGTACATGTTTAGAAAGTAACAGATTTTGGTTGTGTGTACTTAAAGCCTACATTCACAATTCGGACCAGAGTTTCTATTCCTAAAGCAGGGCGGTTGTTAAGTGAGTTTTATCTAATATTATGACTTTGTTTTCCACAGTGCAGTTGTTAACTGAATCATGTGGCTATTAAGCAAATCCAGCTTTCTCTATTAACTTTCTTTTTGGAAGCCGGATGCAGAGGTCACAAATGGAGACTCCATGATCCTGGCAGCTAGTAGCCATTACAAATACATGCCAGTTGCCAAATGCTCAATTTTTTTGATTATGTAACTGTGGAGTATTGTGAAATTGTAAGAGGGGGTACCAGTTGCAGGTCACATTTTTCAATGCTGCTGTAACTTCAAATTGTTGCTAAACAAATTATTGTAATTTGAGGACTAACTGTAGGGCCTAACAAGAGAGAAAGAGGAAAGAACCAAGCAAAGTCTAATACTGTTCTTTTGGTTCTTCCAGGGTCATAGAAGAATGGTTTGCTGCTCAGCATGGAGTGAAGATCATCCAATATGCAACCTCTTCACTTGTGGATTTGATCGCCAGGCTATTGGATGGAACATCAACATCCCTGCTTTGCTTCAGGAAAAATGAGAAGTTCTCATGCTTCCCCAGTTTTATTGCCATAGACTTTGTGCAGACTTTCCTGTAAGCTGCAGTCAGTATAAAAGGCGCACTTTGAAAAGGGCAGTGGGCGGAATTGCAAATATTGTTACTGCATTGTGCACAATTGCATGAAATGTACAGAAAAAAATGTGACCTTTTCAAAGAAGTTAAGCCAATGTTTTTGAACCTTGGCAACACGATGTGTGGATTTCAACTCTCAAAACTTCCCTAGCTAGCTGGGGAATTCTAGGATTTGAAGTCCACCCATGTTAAAGTAGCTAAGGTTAAGAAACATTGAGTTAGGTTCTTGTGTATGAACTTTTTAATCTTGATATCCACTGGTGTCTAGTAGGACACTTAGCTTTCCTATGGAGCATATATGTTTGCAGGTTATTCAGTCTAGTTGAACATTAGGGCATTAAGTTCAGTTTAAATATGAATTCTATGTACTTCTCATGAAAAATATATACTTCACCTTTCCCCCATCATATTACACATTTACCCTGGGGTTAAAAGATAATATAAAGTTACTCTTTAAGTTGAAGGAGGGAGCAGTTCGCTACAATGTGTAGCTGAGCTTTTCTTGCATCTATATACAGTGATCTGAAGACTCAAATACAGTGGAACCTTGGTTCACGAACTTAATTTGTTTCACGATTCTGGTCACGAACCGAATTGGTCACGAACCGAATCAAACCACGATCTTGCCTAGAGGAAGCAATGACCACGTGTCAGAGCAAGGAAGATGGCCACGAGTCATGTTCGTCACCCTATGCAGAGTTCGTTAACAGAAGTAAAATTTTGCAAGCACTGCTGTTCACAAACCAAATTGTTCGTGAACAGAACCATTTGTGGACCAAGGTATTACTGTATAATATTATTTTCAATTCCCAATATAATTTAGTTACTGAATTAAAAACAAGGGTCAGGGAAGAAACTATTTATGTATCAGATATAAAATGTTGGATTGCCTTATTGGGAATACTCCTGTATGTTTCAAAACCTATTTCAATTACTACACTCCTGGTCTGAGGAACCACTCTCTGTGTCGGATTCTCACATAAGGCAAACGACAATATTTTACAATCATGCAAGTCTGAATAAGTTCTTAAAGCACTTTAGTTTATGGCAGCAGTTGTAAACCCCAAATGTCCAGTTACATTTCCTGGAGAATGTGAGACTTGTATCTAAGAAGGATTTTCCTTACTAGTTTTTTGTGAATATTTTAAAGCTGGTAAGTAAATCTTGTTATTTCACTTGTTTTAATTTGTTTAAAATACATCGGTGTTTTAATGTAAATTGTCATAATTCTGTTTGAGCCAACACCAAGGCCATGTCCAAGCATTCTCCTGTATAAGAGGTGTTGCTTCTTTCTCTTCCCTTTATTGCATAATGACCATTCTTGAAAAGATGTTTCAAATCTTTTAATGGGATGGTTGCTTGCATTGTGGAAACCAGATTTATCAGATTTTAAAATAAAATTGGAACAAGCTTAATAAAATTTTACCATGCTGAAAAAATCAGCTTAAGAAAAATAATGTTGTGTTCAACACAACACATAGACCTTCCTTAAATTTCAAACCAGCACATACCATGTGGTTTTTATCCTATTTATATTGTGCTGCTAGATTTGGATATTTAGTTTTTATTTTTAAAGAGTCTCTGGTAGTCATCAATTGGAAGAAAAGTCTGAAAGTTGTATTTGAAGTTCCTTCACAGTTGAACGCAGAAAACAGTTCTCTTTATTGTCCATCATTGTTTCCAGAATGCATGCAAATTGCTTAACAAAGAGTTTAAAATTGATTTCCATAAATCAGAGATGTGGAAAGTATGGCTTGGGGGACTTCATATAGCTTGCCAAGATCTCTATTGTGACCATCAGAGCAATTTTTTTAGTAAACGGTAAAAAATGTGCCCATTTGATGGTGTTCTGAGATATTTTAAGAAACAGAAAATGGTATCATAATCCTTGCAGAAGTTGAAAACGCTTATTACTTCTCTTTAAGCTTTGTGACCACCTCCCACATAAGGACCGCCCCCCACCCATTTTTAAAATGTTGACTTTGACGTGCCATAGTAAACTTGGTGTGTTTCTCAATTTCAAGTCCTGCAGTGGGGCATTGTGTGTTATTGCTTTAATTACTCCATTTTTCTTTGGCCAGTGTTCTCTTTCAATAGTTCAGCAAAGTATGAATTTCAGAGGCAGATCTACCTAAACAACAGAGTAAATAGGATGAGAGTCAAAGGTACCATTTATGAGGAAATTGAAATCCTGGAAAAGTGGAGATATAAAATGATAGGATATCTGAGTGGTTATGGCTATCTCAGAAGAGGTTTTGTTACAACGTGTAAAGAATCTTACGTGGCAGGTAAGGGGCTAATAATTGAGGTTTATGATTATTATCAAATGTAGATTGTTAAGCAAATAGTGATCTTCAGGAGCAAACTTGTATGAGTTATGGATAGCCTTGTTGTGCATTTTGTTAGTTGTAGCAATAGTACTATTTTTCAGTGTTTGCAATACAGTCTCAGTCTTGCCAGATGAAGTGACTGGAGTGGAATCCTGCAGTGAGAGAAACAACCATATATCATTTCACCTTCTTGATTGTTTTTGGTTTTTGCACTGATGTTAGGACAAACCACAATAACAAAACATACATATGGGTGTTTTTAACTTTTGTGCCCCTTGACAATGTCTTTTTGAACTCGTATATACTTTGAGAGCAAATTCCCTTAGTTACGTGGCCTTGTGAATCCCATTAAGGAAATCTGGTTTCATTGTATGGCAGTAGTACGAGTAAAGGTAAAAGGTTAAGGAGTCCCTATAGATTTTATTCCACTAGTCATTGCACTATAGGTGGCAGTGCTCATCTCGGTTTCAAACCACTGAGCCAGTGCTGTCTGAAGACATTTTTGTGGTCTGATGTCACAGAGTGCTGTAGTATGAGTATATACTATTTTTTAATGGAGTTATAACCTGCCCACTCAGTGATGTCGCATCCGCATTCCCCACCGAAATGCTATGACATCTTATTCCTTGCCCTGGGAATGCTTCTGATTGTTCTGTATCCATTTGGGCTTGTATTGATTGATAACTGTTGACTATGACACTATTTTCCCACCCTGGAAGTGCTTCTGATTGGTGCAAAAAGTCTTGATTGACAGGCTGAGCACATGGTGTCCTAGTTCCATCATCATCACCATTATCACCTGATCAGTAGATAAAATTCAAATATACTCTTCCCTGCTTCATGTGCATTCTTTAATAAGATTAAATTCACTTGAGATATATCTAATCCACTGGGTAAACATTGTAGCTTCCCACACACAACAAATTTAAGGACTTTATTTAAATACCATCATCCTCAATATCATTCCCAAAGTTCTCTTTGCCAAAAGCTTGCCTGCAAATGGCTCCCCACAAAGTCCCAGTAGAGCAGAGCTCACAAAGTTAGCAAACCAAAGTTCACAGTCAAGGCACCAGTCACAAAGTTCTAAATCCAGGCAAAAGTCCAAAGGCACATCTGAATCCAAGATACAAATTCAGAATCTGCTCACAAAATCCAAACTCCAAGCATAGGGTCAAGAAACAAAGGCACAGATCAGAATTTTCACATAGAGCACATGCACACCAGGGAATTGAATGGCCAGTTGTTTCCAATGTTGCTATGTTCCAAGTACTGGACTAAGTAGCCGCCAGATGGTGCAACTCATTAGGAGAGGAGAGGCTGTCTCCTTGCAAGTAGCCTCATTGACCTCCATTACCTCCCTCTGTTCGACCCTGCACATCCTGGGATTCATTGGGGGAGGCAGTTCCTCCTCATCCCTGCTAACTGGGCGCAGCTGCACCCCTTCTCTGATCCCTGCTTTTGACTGGTCATTTGACCCTCCTGGCTGTAGCTGCATCTCTTTGTCTTCAGCCAAGAGCTTATCCAGTTGCTCCATGGGCAGTCTTTCTGATGTTCCTGGTCTTTCTTGCTCCTCTTGCCAATTCCATCTTGGTTCCGAGTTCCATCTTTCTTCCTGATGCTCCTCTGCAACCCGCTCTGTCATCCCTGAAGCTGGCTCTTCCTTGTTATCTGAGCCAGCATCTGGGGAAGCCATTATAGTATCTCATTAATGATAGATCAGTATCATGGTTATGTCCCAAGACAGAGGTTATAAATATAAAGCATAGCTTACTGATGTGCTATCACCACCACCCTGTTTTCTCACTTAGTCTATAAAAAACATTTACTTATGTGAATTGGTTCCTTGGATGGGTGATAAAGAACAATTATTCACTCTTTAACATACTGTCTGGTAAGTATTGAGCATGTCCTCTACTTTGTTGGACCTTGTAGGTCTGTTGTGATGACATTTCTGGTAACGCTGGGAATGGTTGAGAGTATGTCATCATCCAAGTGGCTATCAGGTGTAGTTCCTGTAGTAAGGAATCTACCCTCAAGCTGCTCCATTTGATAATGTGACACCAAATACATTTTCTCACCATGTTCTGACCAATAAGTTAGTCGGCAGTGGTGTAACAGACTTTAGTTTTGTCTTCTTCCAAGCATTATTCTTATGCTATGGTGTCTGCTTGTCAGCATATCGGTCTCTATTTGGTTTGATCCAGGACATCTTCAGGAGTGATGCCCATGCATTTCATGTCCTCCTTGATGTGATCCATCTACCATGTCTTGGGTCTGCCACGGGGTTGCCAGCCATCAAGGTCTAGATGCATAGCTGTCCTCACCCCTAAATCTTCTTTACCACGTATGAAGAGTCACATGTAGGGCCTGCTTATGCTTTGCTGTTGCTGGCCAGTACGAGCCATATAGGGTGACCGGCCACCCTACCATTCTATAAATTCTTGATATGAGTTGTAGGACTCATAGGACTCAGGACTCTAGTCACCAGGTGCCACTTACTCCAGATGGCATTGACACAGGTGCGGGCCTCCAGAAGGCTTTTGCTGTTGCTGCAGATGAGGTATCTGAGGTACTTGAATTGCTCTACTATTTTACAGATCTTTGCCACTAATGCTGTTGGTTCCATTGGATTGGGAACCACATTCCATATATTCAATTTTTTTGGTGTTCAGTTGAAGACCAGATTTGCTGAGCTGTTCATTCCATTGCTACATTTGCTCTTGGAAATCTTCACTTTAATTTGATAAGAAGACATCATCGATATAGAGAAGTGACCGTGAAGGGCGGGATCGAAGGTCAATATCACAGTCTCCATGCAAAATATTAATACTAGGGGCAAAAGTACTGATCCTTACTGTGCTCTGATGTTGATGGCAAAGGGAGTCAATGTTCCCATTAAACATTGGACCTTTTAGTCATGCTATGGTATAAGTAGTTGAATCCAACAGAGATAGGCTTCCGGGACATTGTGGGGTGTGCCAAATGTGTTTGTGTAGGATGTGATTGAAAGCCTTCTTCAGGTCAAAGAGTACCAGGTGGACAGGCTTCTCACAGTGCTTCTCCAAAAGTAAGAATAGAATAAAATAGAGTAATTTTATTGTCACTTTAAATGTACACTAATCAGCATACATTAAAATGAAAACAAGCATCTTGAATAGTGTCCATTGTTCCATTCCCTTTCACAAAGACATATTGATTTGGGATGATGGAGACAATCTTGTGGAGCCTGGCATTGATAACCATTTCAATTCAAATATTTTCATGGTGTGACATAAGCTGGATGGGTCAATAATTCAAGCATTCGTCCACGTCACTCTTGCCCATCTAAACTGGCAACATAGTACTGGTTGCCCAAGCTGCTGGAGCTGCTTCCTCATTGATGACTCAGTTAAAGAGGGCAGCAAGGAGGGCTGGAATGTTGCCTTCCCATTCTTCATCTTCTTCATTGTTTCTTTGATCTTCTTGATGGTAATTAGTGACATGGATCCAGAGACTGGATTCGCACTTTGGATTGAAGGGTGGTCAAATTCCTCATTGCTAATTTTGGAGAAATAATCATTCCATTAGTGAAAGATGACAGGCGGGTCTCGAAGGATTCGATGGTCCTCATTCTTTATGCTTGATTTGATCAGTGTCCTGAGTGACTTGATGACATGCATTGACCATGAGGTAGATTTCATTTTCTCCTTTGGGCATATCCAATTCATCGTATATGTGGTTGTAATAAGCAGCCTTGACTGCTGCTACTCTTCTCTTGGCAGCTGATTTTTGCACCTTGTAATGCTGGAGATTTTCATGGGTGCAGGACTAGAACCATGCTTTTAACGCCTTCTTCACCTTCACAGTTATTTGCACTTCTTCATTCCACTACCAAGCGTATCCATGGCCTGTTTCCCTGGCTTCATCTTCCCAATAATGGCAATCGCCGCAGCATGGACCTGTGTAGCAACCCCTAATAATGGCCCAATAAAGCCCCCGACTGCTAAACTATCTCTTCTTTCTTCACCATGGCATTTCTTTTGTGTTTCCAGATGCTGGGCGCTATATAGCTTAAACTCCTGAGGTGCTGTTTTTTTGTCCTAATATGTATGTGCAGAGCCTCATAGAAAGAATCGAGAAAGAATCATTGGCACAGTAACCATGAAAAAAACCCATTAAAATCAAATGCTGTGGGGATTCCATTTATCATAGCAAATTCATCCAAAAAGTAATCACCTATTTGCTTTCCATTTCTTGTAGAGCATGATGAATATTGAGTTTCTCAGTGTGTGATCTGTATACATCAGTCACTGTAAAGCGGGAACCGAATAACTTTTCTGAGTCTTCTGGTTATTGTCAAAAACATGATACTGAGTCATGTAAATGTGTAGGAGATGACCAAGCAGAGCCTGAGGGAGGGGTTAAATGCAAAATCAGTCATGAGTCCTTTCCAGCCACAAGAGATCTAAGTCCAGTCCACCATAAATTCCTTTGAATCTATCACCAGTTTGCTTTGGCCACTAGTAGTTCAGATTCTTGTAGGGTGCTTAGACTTGGAAGAAATCTTTATGTATATTTGAACTGTCTGGATCTTCTAATTCTTGTGGTGGTTGACAAAATAGATGTTGATGTAACATACCGAAAGGGATCGGTGCATCAAATCTCAGACTGCTCGATAATGTCTCTGCCCCTCCCAGTGAAATTCTCTTTTATTTGCATGGCTTGTTCTCTACACTGGTTACAGGCCTCTCTTAGCATCTTATCTGCAATAGAGGCAAGGTCTTTTCTGAGCTTACTATAGTACATATTGCCTCTGTTAGCAGTGTATTATTTCTCAAATTCTCTCTTGCTTGATATCATGTTTTCAGGACTATAATAGTTGGCATAAGACAGCAGCCTCTCATAATCTTGATTCTCTGCTGTATTGAACAAATGAGGAAAGTATCACTTGGATCCCTGAAAACTCATATCTTTGGGTAGTTTACTTAATTTAAGGCACAAACAGAAGAGGCTATAATCTTAAATGATTGCAGGCTTATACATAACAGTTCACTATTCTTGAGTTAAAAGTTGAACCTGAACTTTTTCATGGGTCAGCTGCAGTATTAAATACCCATCATAACCTTTGGTGGTGTGAGTGATAAAGCCACAGTCTCTAAACTTAGATTATCTGGAGAAATTTGTGAAGATATTTATTGGTTGCACAAATGTCTTCGCAAATTTCTCCAGACAAATATTACTGTAACATTTCCACTTCAGAATATCCCTATGCTCCAGCATGTCCATAGTATAGACATAATTTGGAATGTGCGCTCCTGTTTTTGACAACATTCAAATAATAAATTTTGGGTAAAATATCTTTTTCAGAAAACACAAATGTTTTTCAAGGCTATCTAATTTTCACTGGATTTTCTTACTTTCTTTGTGTGGGGTAAAGACACACCTGACAAAATACACTATCTTCACAAACAGTTTTTCCTTCCTTTGCCAACTATATATGTCTTTCAAGGCATGCTTTAAATCGACAAAACAATTTGCACTTACTGCATCTTGTCTTATCCACATCTGACTTGTGACACTCTGACTCCAAGCATGCTTGACAAAAACATTGGCAATCATGTCTAAATTTGTGGTGGTAAGGTGTGTGACAATGTTCTTAGAAGTAATGTACACCCAGGAAGTCTTCAATGTTTTTAATCCTACAGTAATGCTTATTGTGTATAAACATCTATTTTTCGTGTTGTGGCCCATATGTGATGAGAAAGTTCTACCCACCTTGATGATAAAATAAAATCTTTATAGTTATACTTAAATATTCTTCAAATATGTGCATTTTTTTAGCATTAGCATTCGATCCTCCCATGCCACGCAGCATATCGGGCAACAAGGGATCCCCAGCATTTTTGGTCTTGGGCGAGTACTTCAGCATCTTCCCATGCGACATTTAGAGTCTTTAAGTCCTTCATGAACATTCTTCATCATACATTTTGAGGTCGTCCTCTTGGCCATTTGACATCTCATTGGCATCTTGAGGATTTGATAGTTTTCCATGTGGAGAATGTGGAGTCTTCTTTCTGCGTGTGATAGTGTTATGTAGTTTGCAAATTATAACTACTACAGAAATAGGAAGTATCTCAAGAAAATCTCTGCTGCCCAGGGTTTCCGGCGGCCTGCATGGCCATCTAGGCTTCTACCACATGGCTTGAGGCCTCCCGGGGGAGGCTTTGTCACTCACTCGGGCCTGAACTAATATAATACAAGTAGTCCTTGACATATATCCACAATTGAGCCCAGAATTTATGTTGGTAAATGAGACATTTGTTATAGGCTTTTAAAAATTTTGTTATATTAAATAGGTGCCTTTTATATTAATAAAATGAAAGTTCTCTGATCATTATTTTACAGATGTATTTATCTTTTTAAAAAAATATTTGTGGTTCGCTCGATTTAAAATTATGAGTTTAGTGTTCCCTGAGGTCCAAAAGGTAGGCGACCACTGTTCTAATTCACCTTATATTTCAAGTGATGTAAAGGGCTTTGGATCCATAATCTATCTGTTCATCATGGTCCAGGCTTTATAAATTGTTGAGGAATTTGTGAAACTCCGCACTGGAAATTCAGCAAACAAGTTTGGATCATCAGTTTGAAAGAACACAAACAAATAGTAGCTCAGAATATAGAACCTATTGACGGTTGGGTGAAAAAGGAGATCTTTACATTTTTATTATTTGGAGGTTAGTTCACATCAATATTCTTAATGAGTTAGTTTTCTAAAAGCCTACATATATGTGAATTACTTAGTCTACTTTCTAATTTCTTGTACTGTGTTCTATGTGATAACTCCATTGAAAAATGATATATACTCATACTCCTTATAGCCCTTAGCTAATGAATGATTTTATCTAATTTGGGATTTGGTCGTTTGGTTTTGAAAGGTAAGAGTGACATAGACTAGTTACATGATTTGTAAGATTTTGAAACAAAATAGAGATGCATCAGGTTATCATTAGCTCCTCTTGACTAAAGGAGCAGCTTTTCACAGCCTAAGCCATAACATGGCTAGTTTTTGAGGAGCAAGCTAGTTGCTCATCTGCTGCAATATGTCAAGCGTTTAATGGAGGTAAAAGAGCCGCCAAGGCAGACGCTTACTGATGAACATGATTAATGGTCATACATTTCACTTTTTATGATCTCCACCTCGAATGTTTTTAGCAATCATTGTGTGAGAGTTTTTAATTATGTCATATATTTTACCAAGAGGGGAATTGTTGCATATTTTCAGTTTAGAGACCTCATTTTAGAGAAGATGGAGACCTCATTTTAGAGAAGATGGCTATATACTGGGCATATCTCAAAATGTAATGTTTGTCTTTTTCTCTTTGTATACATGTTCTTTAAAGAGTGCACATTATTTTTTTGAAGATAAAAAATGTAATTTTCAGAGTCTTATTTTGATGCTTAAGATTTTGAAAACCAACTTCTCTGAAGAAAATATCTTATGCTGTATCTCAATGTAGAACCACTTGTGTGTTTTTTGTGTTTATTTGTTTACTGATATTTGGTGACTGTATTTTCAGATGTTCAGTGTTTGTCCTTGTTGCAATCTTAAATGCCATTAAAATATTCAGTGGTTTCTGAATTTGCATTTTTAATAAGCTGCAAATGACATGACTTATAAAAGCTCTGTTCTGCTCTCCCAATATCCTGCTTTAGAGGAGTTTTCTAAATTTGTTCAATCTTACTGGAATTTTGTCTACTATTAAAGAGGAAAACTAAACTGTAGAGAGTGACAGGAATATCACAGAAAACAATAACCATGGGTATCTTTATTCCTTCTGTGTTATAATACCTGTAACTATGAAATGCATGATGTCATCAACCTGATTTTGACTAGGTCTGCTTCACTAATTAACTTTTGGCTCAAGACTGGAAATTATTAGGAACAACATATATTCTAAAACGATATTTCCAGTCATCCTAGGCTCTTGGAAAGAGCTTGCTAATTGGAGAAACCCAACTCCAGCTTAACATCAGGCAGCTGTGTTCACCAGAAGAAGAAGAATACCATCAAAAGACCTACAAATAGAACTAGAATGCCTGTGGCAAATTCAAGCAAGAGTAGTCTCAATAGTCCAAGGCACGTTGGTTGCAATCCCAGAACAAGTGGAGCACCACTTGAACACCATTGGCATTGACAAATTCACCATCAGTTAATTGCAAAAGGCAGCTTTATTGGAAACAGCTTCCATCCTGTGACGGTATCTGTAACACCATCAAACATCCTCCAGGTCCTTTGTAAGGACTCGCTAGGTAGACAAAAATGCCAAATTCAGTCTGAACATCTGGCAGACTGTGTGATGAACAACAACCATACAGAAAACCCTTAAAACCTTTCCACTTCATCATAAGACTAAACAGTTTCACTACTTCTTCACCTCCTCTTAATTATTAAATTTAAAACTTTTAGTCCCATAACTCAACTCTTAATTACATTCAAGTCCAATAAATAAGGTCTTCTTCAATGCAGGGCTCAGCAAAAAATTCAAACAGGTCCCTATTTCAGCTCTTAAATCCAATACACAACATTTTTTCAATTGTCAGCAAGTTCAGAAAGCCTCCTTTCAAGTGACATATCTCATTTTAACTCTGATCAAATAAGCCAAATTTATGTTCCTTCTTTTTATGTTAAACAATCCTGCTGTTTAATTTCATTCAAATGGTCATCCTTGTCCTGAATTTCTTCAAAATTTTAACAAGCGACTTTTATAAGTCAAGCAGGATGAAATCCTTCTAATTATTCTCTTGAATTTGTATTTTATTTTCTTCTTAATTTTTAAAGCCTTATCTGATTTTTTTTCTATAGCGAGTTATAAATTCTTGTCAATGATATTATTTTCCAGATGGATTTTGTTCCTCCC
>JANHFO010003124.1:53925-70089 GCA_032468095.1 Pareas carinatus | reverse complement strand
GAAATTTTGATATATAAAATATAAATTATCATATTTGGTAATTGAAATTCCACATATTGTAAGCTATAGTTTTGTATATTATTGACCAATAAAAACTTTTTCTATTAAAAAAACAAAACAAAAAACAAAAGTGAGATTTGGATGAAACTAAATTGGAATGGTAATGTTGAAGTGAAATAATCTTATGTATGTTAGAAGGAAATGGATTGTAGGTGGATTTGAAGCAGGTAGGGAAATTTTATAGAGTTAAATTATAAGAATTAAGTTAAGAATCAAAATATGTCTTTCCTTGTAAAATAAAATAAGAATAAGAATGACCAATAATGTAATGAATAACAAAATTTAATTAAAATTAATAATCAAATGAAAAAAGAGATATAAAATGGTGATGATGTAGATAAAGAAGATAAATATAAATGAAAGAAATATGAAACGTATCCAAAATAGAATGATGAGGAAAAGAAAGAACAAAGAGAGAAAACTGGTTGCTAGGTGGGGAAGGAAAACAGGAGAAGAGAAGAAAAAGGGGAAGAAAGTAGGAAGAAAGTAAGGGGAAGTTGAAAGGGAGGAAGAGGAAGAAGGGGGAAAGAAGACAGAGGAAAGTTCTGAAAGGGAGGGCAAGAAAGAAAGATAGGGAGGTGGAGAAAGAAAGAATTAGATGGGTAAAATGAAAGTAGGATCTAATAAAAAATTCTTAGATTGATAACTGATGAGTATGATAATGTTTGGAAATTATGATACAGAAAAATTTGAAAAACAAATGAAAGATAGGAATGAGATTTATATGGATTGTTAATGCGACATATATTGATTGCAAAATTTGGAATTCTAACTTTCACATTTCCCTTGTAAGACCCTTTTTGTGTATGATTATAAAGGTGTGGGTATGTTATTGCAAAAATAAAAAATTACTTACAAAAAAGTAAATAAATATTATATACAGATGCTAAGGGATGAGTGGAGTAAAAAGGTTTATTTTTTAAAATCTTTATTAAAATTATACAAAAAGTTTAAATGGTTTTACTAAAATAAAAGTATTTACGTTATTACATTGCATCGAGGAATGTATGAACAGCTTGTGATTAACAGTCTAAAAAGAAACTAGTCCTTTTTTTTCAAATGGTATGAATTTCAGATCAAAATTAAACAGAGACTACAGGGGAAAATAAGAAACATCAAGTTTTGCAACAGAAATTTGAATTAGACTAACCACACCTGATGCTTTGCAATACTGTGTTGAAAAAAAATCTTTATTTGAAATGATTTCAGGCTCATCCAGTGGAGGTCTGCTAAATATTACAAGATTGGAATTTTCCAGCCCTAAAGTCTCACATTGAAAATCATTCCACAATCAGAACAGCCTGTGTCAGAGAGGGATACTTCTGGTAAGATTGGAACAGCTTGTTCCAATATAGAAATACTTTGGTGAGATTAAATGAAACATTTCCTGAAAGAGTGTGTGTTTGTGTGTCCTTGCAGAGTGAGGACATTTTAATCTTTAACACACAAGGAATTGTGCTATAACAACATGAAATTACAGAATAAGAGCATTAGTGTACTATTATCAGATCAGGGAACAAAGTGACTCAATTTAAAGCATGTTATAAACCTAGGAAAGAACAATTATTGCCAGCAAAAGTACCTCCAGAAAGCATTCAAAGCCTGAGCAGTACCCAAACAAGCTGATTTCTTTCAGCATGCATAATGAACTCTTACCCTGAAGGATGTCCTCTAAAAGTCTTAATACAAGGAAGGACAGAATAAGGAAAATATTTTTTCAGGTATTTCATTTCCAAACCATTTAGAGATTTAAAGGAGTAAATCAGCATAATCAATTGGGCCTAGTAACAAAAAGGAAGCTAATAAATCTTTAAGAATTTTAAAACATAGCTCTATCTAGATAAATTACGTAACATTGAAGTGCCTGAATTCTGTGTGACATGATACTTTAAACCAGTGGTCGCCAACCTGTGGGCCAAGGCCCACTAGTGGGCCATGAGAAAATTTGGGTGGTCTGCAGGAAAATGTGGAGATTATTTGAATTTTTTTGTATAGTTGTATAGCTGTTATATTAAATAGGTGCCTTTTATATTAATAAAATGGAAGTTCTCTGATCATTATTTTACAAATGTATGTATCTTTTGAAAAAAATCATGTTAGTGGTCCGCGGGATTTAATATTATGAATGTAGTGGTCCCTGAGGTCCAAAAGGGAGCTGTAGTGGCGCAGTGGTTCAAGTGCAGTACTGTATTCTACTTCTGTTGACAGTCGACTGCCAGTAAGTTCAGCAGTTCAAGTCCCACTAGCTCAAGATTGTCTCAACCTTTCATCCTTCCGAGGTCGGTCAAATGAGGACCCAGATTGTTGGGGGCAATAGATTGATTTCTGTAAACTGCTTAGAGAGGGCTATAAAGCACTATTAAGCGGTATATAAGTCTAAATGCTAAAGTGCTAAAAGGTTGGCGACCACTGCTTTAAACCACTCTCAAAGCTATATAATTCCTTTCTGATAACCAAAAGATGCCTATGGCAAAGTTATACTTTCTTAGGAAAAGTTAGATAACATCTACTTGAAGCAACATATTCTCTTATGATAAGGAACCCTCAAACTGCTCACTAGTTTATTGGGAGGCAAACTGAATTCTGATTTCTCAGTTCAATGAACTGCTTATTTGAAATATCTTTAAAGTTTATTGTATATATTACTGCTTTTACATTTCATGGAGGAGAAACCAAAAATTAAACAAGAAAATCTAAAAAAAATAAAGTTCTTGTGCACACAAATACAAGATATTCTATACCAGATTTATATAAACTTTTGATTAGTGCTTTATTTATTTATTTATTTATTTAGATTTTTATACCGCCCTTCTCCCGAAGGACTCAGGGCGATGTACAGGTAACATAATAATCAAAGATATTGGGAATAAAGTTGCAATAACATAAAATTATACTAATAAAAATGCCCAGGGTAAAGTATATAATAATATTGACTCGAGAAACAACTTTTCATTTTTTTATTCCTAACTGCATGTCAAACTGAGTCAATGGAGATCAGGAAAGAAATGAATCATTTTTATATAATTCTTCTCAAGGATAACACTCAAAATTTTGTCATGCTGTCGCCAAAGCTTTGCCTGGTGTCTTTTGTGATTGCTTTTTGATGAATACAATATCTTTTTTCATTTTATAATGTTTTAAAGAATTATTTACTTTTGATAATTGTTTTTCCAAAATATACATAGTTATATTGCCATCATTTGCAATTGCTATGTTCATTTTAATGTTTTTTATATGTGTAGATACTTTTAAATGTAAACCTTGCAGGGTATATGAAGAATGTTATTAAATATTTATAATAAACTATAATTAAAATTATGTACTAAGCTCTAAAAATAAAATATATTTTTTTATTTATTTATTGGTATCCTACATTTATTATTTTTACAAAAAACTCAAGACCGTGAACATATCCAATATATCTTCCTTCAACTTTTTCCTCACAACAACCCTCTGAGGTGGATTGGGCTGAGAGGGAATGACTGGCCCAAAGCTACCCAGCTGACTTTCATGGCTAAGGCAAGACTTGAACTCCTGGTCTCCTGCTTTCCGGCCTGGTACCTTAACCACTAAACCAAACTGGCTCTCGTTTTATATGCTACTCATTTTGTATACTACTCATTTTATATGCTACTATTTATAATATATTGTACTATTCATAACATAATATACCGTTCTATTGTCATTTTATACACTACTATTCATAATAGCCAAAGAAAACTTCATTCACAATAAAATAATAAGCATATTGAATTACCATGGAGAATGGAAACTTCTCTTCCTTTGTAGAACTCTCCGGTCGTGACCACCGAGCCCTGTTTGGATGCCACAATTCGGACTGTTCTCCTGCTATCCACACAGTCCAAGTACGGATCCCATTCCAAGTTCCTCTTGTTTATTGCCTGGATCCCTGCAGAGACAACTCCCAGAGCTTCTCCCATGCGGTCTTGGCAATAGGATTTGAATTTCCATTGCACCACAGCAGGTTGTGCGGAAGAAGTTGAAAAGCGGCATCGAAGCACAACTGGTTGAAAGAGCATTGCTACTTGTTTCTTCTCAGGCACCATAACATGCACTGCTTCAGTCACAGCTACAAAGTAAAACCATAAATGTTACCAATTTGTAATGTATAAATCGTCTATTCAGAATGTTCATTCTCAAATGATAAATGGAAGATGGCTGCTTTCTAAGATTTATCATCTAGTTATGATGTTAGAAGAAACTGTGCCAAAAGAACATGGATAGTAAGATAATAGAGAATTTTAACACTACAAAATGGTAAGTTGCTGTTTTATCAACCATAAATTACAGTGGCTTATCAAGTCATAGCTATGTGTTAGATTTGTTCCATGGCTTGATATTTAATTTGAAGCAAAATATGAGTTCTTTCAAACAAATCACCTTCAAATTGTGGGTTGTAGCTGGCTTACTTTTAAAAACTAAATTTCATATATGATGCAAGCTTAGCTTATAAGTCATTACATAATGCATTGCTTAAGCATTATGTTGTGATTAAACAAAAAGCAGGCAATGTGCTATATCTTATTGGTCACAGGTGAACATAATATGAGAAAAGCAAAATGGGAAGAAATTTTAAGCTTCATTAATTTTAACCTTTAATTTTATCAACAATTGGTAGTCACAATGGCTAAATATTACTTCAAATATTGAAAGCACTATGTTGGCCAAATCCATAAAATATGAACCAGTGGCACTTCATGGCAACTATGTTAATGTACTATTTCTGAACTTCCTAAAGACATCTATTTAGTCACTAACTTAGTATCACAGTATTAAAAGATGTTTGTCTCACAAAACCCGAATTTCAAGCATTTATTTTCAGCTTTGCTTACATTTTATTTCCAACCTTTCCTTTTCAAACTGATAAAGAAACCATAAAAGAGCTATATACAAACAGATCACAGCAACATGGTATTAGTCACGGAAAGAGGAGGAGACATTTGACAGATGACATAGGCAGGTCAATAGAAAAACTTTCTTCCCATTGTGCTAAGGTTTGAATAAACATTTGAAACAAGTAATTATATCATGACAATCTAGGAATTCAACTAAAAAGAAAGACACCAGTATCAAGAGAATTCAAAATATGTCTCATTAGCACTTAAAAAGAAGTAGGTAACCTAAATATATTGCAATTTGATTGAAATGAACTGATGTTGCCAGTATTGTAAGAAGAGCAGGGCCATACAAATTTGGCTTAATCTAAGACATCTTGATTATTTTATAGAAAAAAAGATAAAAGCCATATTAATAAATAAATTCTGAATGCAATCAAGAATATGTGGCTTATTTTATAGTTGATTTATACATAGCTGTTGTTACTTCACATCTCTCTAAAGAACTGAGTATTTAATTGGAAAATTTTCTGAAGTGGCTAATACTGTATATAAACAGGTATTTTGAAAAAAAGCCTAAAAATGCAACAGTGAATAATTACAACTGAAAGAAACAACAGTAATGTCATCAAAAAAGAACACAGAAAGAAAGGAAAAAATAAAGAATAGATCTCAATTGCTTATTTTCAAATACTAACATTTTCAATTAAACAGAAAAACATATGTTCTATTAGTCCTGTAAAATATAAGAGCCTCAAAAGTATTCCAGGTAACTGTTAAAGACACTGACAAAAATTATGTCACAATTCTTATTCTTCATCCAAGCATTTTCTCAAGTGTAGGGTCTGCTTTTCATATAAGGAACTTGAACATTTTCAACCATCCGTTCAAGCCAGTATGTTTGTGTCTTACTGAATAAGATATTATGCTTTTTGTGATGGTGTGCTGTATGGACAAGGTAAAGTGTGTGTTACCCACTTTTCTGTACACTTTTCATTTATTCTTGTGCTGAAAATTCACTAGATTGTAATACTGGGGTCTTCAATTTTCAATCTTTGGGATGGAGTTTGAGCGGAATTCATGAATTTGTAGCATAGCAACCATGGTTTGTTCCAAATAATCTTTGGCCTGGTACCTGAAAATGGTCATACATGAGTCTAGTTTTCACCTTTTAGTAATGTATTATGATTCACCTAAGGTTAGTTGCTACCTTAAATTCTCGCAGGACAGGAGAACCATTAAAGAGGTCTGTCCAAGATGTAGTACTTTATAGATTTGAGGGACTGCAGCAGGCAGCTGAAACTTTTCTCAGAAATCTGGTAGGCGATTTTGCTGAGCACCAAGTTCAGGAAGTGGAAGTTATGAGAGCATTTTATGATGATGCTCCTAAGCAGCCCTTTATTGTTTGCATAATTTTGAGATGCCAAGAAGAAGCTCTGAGAAATAGACTGGCAGCCTTCCTTAGCACTGCCCAAAAAACCTGTAAAAGTGACATTTATTTTAGGTAGCTGAAAGTCTGATCTAATAAGAGGCACAAACAAGCAGCCAAAAAATGTAAGAAAAAAACCAACCATTTGAGAAACATATGACAAAAAAATTTCAGAGAATTAATAAGTGCAGCTTTAAATATATGTTAAGCAGGTAATCATCCAAGGAATAAACGTAGACAACAATTTATTTGATGGCAGAGAATTTAAATGAAGTCTTTGTATTTCTTACAAGAATATAGGATACATACACAAACCATTACTAAATTATCTGGGAACAATCAAAATAATTAAAGCAGGTTGAGATAAGTATATTCTGTGACATCATAAGAAACCACATAATAATTAAATATTGGACCATAATGGCATTCACCTTTTTAAAGGAACCGAACAGAGTTTAGTTTAAGTTTTGAACATAAATATGTAAAGTATTCTTTGAATACCACATGGATAGAAGTGATTCTCTTGAAATTGTACTCTTGGACTTTCAAAAGGTTTCTGACTCTTCTTCAAAGACTCTGAATAATCTTAGCCATCATAGGATAATAGGATCTGCCCTTTTATAGACTATTAATTGGTTAAAAAAAAGCAAAGAGAAGAAAAAATGGGCAGTTTTCTCAAAAGAAAAAAATTAAGAAATGAAATGAAATGAAGCAGCATTTGTATTGGGGCTAATTCTTTTTTGTTTGTTTAGGATTTAGGAGTAAATAAAAAATCAAGCGGGTCAAGTTTGCAGTTAATGTTAAATCATGTAGCGGTGAAAAATAAAAATTATGAAATGTTTTAAGCTGGGTGAATGGTCAGGCAAGTGACAAATGATTATCAATTTAAATACAAAGTAATACACAAGGAAGATGGAAAAGACATCACATATACATTACAAATATAGACAACACAGTATCAATAGTAGAGATCTTTAAGTTTCTAGATTCTATAATATTTCAAGATTTAAAATGGTCACCTAACATCAAAAATGTCATCAAAAAAACACAGCAAAGAATGTTCTTCCTGCGCCAACTCAGAAAGCTCAGGCTGCCCAAGGAGCTGCTGATACAATTCTACAAAGAAATCATTGAGTTTGTAATTTGTACCTCTATAACGGTCTAGTATGGCACTGCAACCAAACAAGACAGATGCAATGGATAATTAGGACTGCAGAAAAAATAACTGCTATGATGTGAGTAAGGTCATGGAGAGTTCAGTGCAGAAAACTGCCTTTCTCAAAGCAATCCGGTCCTGCTGCTATCTTATTCTTTGCTTGTTATCTCTTTTGGCCTTTATGACTTCATCTCCCTGATTATCATTGTCAGGATGAGTAGAACACTACCTCTTGGTTTGGTAAGTTCTAAGGAGTGGTCCAAGAGGGGGAGAAAGGGGGCATGTTCTCAAGAAGGGGGATGGAGGGAGGTGGATGTGGGGGGAGAATTAGCCAATAGAAATGCTATTGCTGGCTTTTGCTTTTTGCTGATTGTAAAGCTGCATTTAAGGAAATAAACTTTGCCCAGGGAGGCAGACATCTTTTGATCACACAAGTGGCTGGTCATTGACTCCTTCATCCGGCGCCCGGACATAGGACATCCCTTCAGGGGAGCGGCACCCAAATATACTTTACCATTGTCTGGAACAGACCCCAAGGTGCACCTTTGTCCTTTTGTGAGACCCTTCAGTGGCAAGTATGGGCTGCAATCTATCTAGCCACCAGCAAAGACATGTGCAGGAACTCAGATTCCTGTTACAAAAGTTAGGCATGGCTGCACCTGAGACCAGCATACGGAAGCTGGTTGAAGAGGTAGGGAAACACTGTCCCTGGTACCCAGAACGTAGGATGCTCCGGTTACAAGATTGGGAAAAAATTGGGCATACTTTATATCTTGAAGCCAGGATTTCAGTACAAATTTTACATCAATGGTATCAGTGCCATCAAGGCATTGAACAATTTGGCTCAGATGTCTCGGCAGGGCAACAGTTAACTACAAGCCTTCCACCACATTTTGATCAAGGCGAAATTATCACCCCAAAGCCATTTTCAATTGGACCTTCAGCTCATTCTGAAGAGGCTGATTCATTTGTGCCTCCTGGGCCATCCTACACCCCCATAAGGCAAGTTTTAGAGGAACAACTAGACAAGGGGGAAAGGAATATAGAAGAAATTGCTGATATGCTTTCTGTTTATCTAGGACTTGTTACAGGGCAGGTAAATCAGAATGGAGTATAAATAGTGGAATATCGTCCTTTGTCTTATGCAATTTTAACTGAACTTAGAAAAGGAATTAGAGACATGGGGTTGGGAAATAACTATGTGCAGGGAATACTAGAAGCCACTATGAGAAATCAAATTTTAGTACCTGAAGATTGAAAAACTACCTTTCGCATGTTGCTTACTCCAGCGCAATATGTCGTTTGGGACAGCAAATTTAAACATCAATGTGCTGTTCGTACTCTCCAATCGAGTGGGATTTTTATTTCTGATCAATTGTATAGGTCTGGCCCCTTTGCTCTAGTTGATACACAGATTATTTTACGAGCTGCCACTTTGCAGGTTTCTTCTCAATGTGCCTACCGTGCTTTTGGAAAAGTGCCTGTTTCTGAATAAAATATTGTTCTTCCTTTGACAAACTCTGGTTTTCAATTTTATTTTCAGAATAATCTTTCTCTCCAATGTGCTTTAACTGACTTTGTGAGTTGTAGTGAATATCATTTGCCTAAAGATCCTTGGCTTACTTGTTTAATGACTTCTTCCGTTCCTGTCCGCTCTCTGCTTTCTTCTTCTCCATTGTCACAAGCACTTACTGTTTTTTCTGATGGATGGCAAACGAGGAGCGATTGCTTACAAGGATCCTGAAGATGATACCTGGAAAGTGTGCTACACTGCAGTGCAATCCTCGCCACAACACTCAAAATTATCTGCCGCTATTTGAGCTTTCCACACTTTTTCTGACCAGTCTTTTAATCTAATTTATGACTCTAATTATGTATGCCAACTTATTTTTAATTTTTCAGATGCTTATATTACACCCAGGATTGATGCTAATCTTATGGCTTTATTTTTAACTTTACAGCGTCTACTTCAGGATCAGAAGCATTTATATTTTGCTTCTCATATATGTAGTCATTCTTCTCTTCCTGGTCCCCTTTCTGAAGGTAATAATCATGCTGATACTGCTGTTCATGTGTTACCTACCTTATTTACAGATCCTTTTTTCAGCCATTTTTCCCCCATCAAAATGCTTGAAGGCTGGCGCAAGCTTGTCACATTCCACATGACCAAGCTAAGCAAATTGTTTCATCCTGTCCCGTGTTCTGGGGCATCCCCCTCGTGGAACACGGGAGTTAATCCCAGTGGTTTTGCCTCTAATCAACTATGGCAAATGAATGTAACCCATGTTCCCTCTTTGGCTCCTTGAAAATATATTCATTTATCTATTGAAATCTATTCAGGAGTGCTTTGGGCCACTCCCCAACGAGGGGAAACAACCCATCATGTTATTTTTCATCTTTTTTTTCAGCCATTACAGGCATGGGCAAACCCTCTTCTTTAAAAACAGACAATGGGCCTGCCTATTCCTCACAGGCTTTTTTGCAATTTTATACAACATGGAATATTGATCTTACTCATGGCCTGCTCTACAATTCCACTGGTCAAGCCATTGTGGAACATGCTAATCGATCCTTTAAGGACTGTCTCCACAAACAATTTAAAAAGGAGGGATCTTGGGGGGGTGCCCAATTTATCGTGGGTAACACAACAAGTCACAAAAGTTTTATTTAAATCAATTGAATGTTTCAATTCAAAATTAGACCACTTATCAGAGACACTTTCAACAAAAAACAAGCTTGCCACTGCCTCTAGTATACTATCAAGCATTGCCAGATAAAACATGGTTGGGACCGGTTCCTCTGATCACATGGGGACGAGGTTAAGCTGCTGTGCTTTCTCCTATAGGACCTTTGTGGGTTCCAGCTGGTTGTGTCTGCTCAGCCAACGATGCCGTGGTATCAGCCCCACGAATCCGGTTCCAGAGATGGCAAAGATAGCTCTGCAGACGACCCAGCAACCAACCCGATCCCGTCATGCCAGCCGTCCAGTGACATGGGGAGATGTGAAGAACCTGACCACTAAGGCTCAAGCAGTGCTCCAGCAACAAGTAGAGCAAACCCCCAAGAACTTGTGTGCTGCCATATTTGCGGTTTTAACTGCAAATTCCTTAGTCATAATCTGTTTGATTGTTAATAGCTGCCCTTTGGCAACAGCAGCTGTCATTCCACCCAAACACTTGCTTGAACAACGAATGAAACAGAACCTTTGGGTGCAGTTGGCTAATATCACGCAAACTGATTCCTTTTGTTTGTCTAAAAGCATATGACATGGAAAATTTGTTTTCTACATGTTTAGTTCCTATTTGTACCCCTTCTATAGTAATTAAAAACTATACTGGCTTGAGCAATGTTTTACTCGATGAGAACTTTAACTATGGGACTATATCTAGTTGGGGATTAGCTGCATATTATCCACCCCCTGATGCAATTGCCTTGCTCACACCAGTAGTAGCAGTTCCTGCAAATATACCCTGTGTTAATGTAATTAATTGTACATCCTCTAGTAAAAACCCTCACTGTCTTCACATTAGCTCGCCTACTTTGTACTGCACAGCTTTTGAGAACACTTCTTTTATTTTTGCTCATGTCTGGTTACCGCAAGGTTGGTTATTGCCTGTGGCCAAGAAACCTTTAGTTATATTCCTTCTAACATCAGTGATGCGCAGTGCTGTCTTAGCCGGCTGATTCCTCTTTTGCTTTCAAAGCAACAAATCCAGTCAAGTAGGTCTGGACACGGGCTCACACTGGATGACACCTGTGACTCTGAGGTACGTTTACTTAATAAATCAGAATATGTAGCCTTGGCCGTATCTATAGTGGGGGTGCCAGCATTATCTGCTCGTGCTCATCTTAACCTTAATGCTGTTGCATGTAATTTAGCAAAAATAATTAATGCTACTTCTACAGCTATTTCATCCATCAACCATGAACTACAAGTCTTGAGAAAAGCTATTTTGCAAAATTGTGCTGCTGTGGATTAATTGCTTCTGCACCAGCATTTCGGTTGTGAAAGTTTTGAAGGAATGTGTTGTTTTAATAGTTCTGATGAATCACGGAACATTCAACAACAGCTTAACATTTTACATAAATTGGCTTCTGATTTAAAAATTGAGACTTTAGGATCTTGGTGGGAAAGTCTTTGGTCCTGGCTGCCCACAGGTTTATTGGGAAACATCTTATGTTATGCAGTCATTGTTTGTGCTTTTTTAATTGGTACGTTTTGTTTTATTCAATGTCTCCCTTCTTTTTGCAATATGTGTATCACAGCTTTTTGCTCTCAGCCTCCCACCCAATGCGGTCTAAACACAATTGTTTGAAGTATAATAGTTTTGTGCATAACACAGACAAACATGAGAATTCAGCTTCCATAGTAGACAAATTAATATGCTGTTGTCTAATTGAATTCCAATGGATTAATGCATTCCCAAGCATTATAACTAGCCCAGATGTTGCTTTTCTAGTTTCAACATCACTAGCAAAATGTGCGTCTGCATAAGCACTGAGTAATAAATCCTCATCAGGCTCTAGGTATAAAGAATAATTTACAGTTGTCTTTAAATACCTTAAAATCCTTTTGACTGCTTGTCAAAGCCTGGCTGTGGGTTTTTCAGTGTACCATGTTAATTGGTTAACACTATACGCAATATCTGGCCTAGACTAATTTGCCAAATATGACAAACTCCCTACCAAGGACTGGTAAATATTCTTGTCAAACACAGGGCTGTTGTCTCCATGGGAGTTCCAGTCGGTTTACTTTGGTCCATATTATAATTTTTCAACAATGCGTTGATCTTATCCACTTGGGATACTTTAAACCCTTTCTCTGTTCTTATAATATCTAGCTCAAGATAATTCCTAATCTGGGTGAATCTTGAACTTACTCTGGGTGAATCTTGAACTTACTCTGCAGATTTTTAATTATTTCTTCAGCCTCATGCATAGTTTCAGTGATGATAGCCATGTCATCTGTAAAAAGTAGTAAGAATGCTAGCTTGCCATTCTGGTTCCTTTTAAATAAACATGGATCAGCAATTCCACTTTTGAATCATAGTCTATTCAATTCCCTAACTATACATTGGTTCCATTCATATCCAGACTGCTTAAGTCCATATAAACCCTTTTTCAGTAACCAAACTGTTTCTTTTTTGTTACTGATACCTACTCCCACTGGCTTTTTCATATATACATTGTGCTGTAATGAAGCATTTAAATGTGCAGTCTCTACAACCACATGGTCAGTGATGTAATTGTTTTTGGCCACCCAAGCCAAAGCTGCCTTTAAACAGCTTGCTTTCAGATTAGGTGTAAACATTTCGTCATAGTCTAGCTTTGTTTGCCTAAAGCCTTGTGCTACCAGTCGAGCCTTATGGGTTATATTGCCACAGGCATCCTTTTTTAACTTAAACACCCACCTGTAACCAACAGTTTTCTCCCCTTTTGGGAGTTGTACCTCTTCAAACACTTCCAACTCAGTTAGTGCCTTAAGCTCCTTTTGCTTTCTGAGCTTGGTTGGCTTTTTTTCCTTTTTCTCTTTAGCAAGATTTATTGAAAAAAATTAAAATACAAAACACCAAAATATTAAAAAGCAAAAAATAAAAAGCACAACAAAAAAGACATTTACTAAAAAAGTGTCTTAAAAAACACATATAAACATAACATCCTCACTAAATGAATGCTGATTAATATGATACAACAGCAGTCATTGGAGAAGGAACCTTCAACCTTGGTTGATTTTTTTGCAGATGTTACATTACTCAATCTAAGTAACATCTTCAGAAAGTACCAAGGACCCCTCATAACAACTTCTGCCTATCCCATGTCCTTAGGAAGAACTTAATAAGTGTACAAAATTGCCACATTCAATCCAAACAGTAATAAAACAGATGCTGAAAGCAAAAGAGACTTCTTCATAGCGCACTCTATGACTGTGAAATCTTTTTGTTGGGAAGACATAATTTCACAGTACATTTTTAAAATAAATTTAATAATTTTACTATTATTAAGGTAATACTTTTGAATTATGATGGAAATGAAAAGTAGATAACAAATTTTATAAATAATGATAAATTCTCTGCTAGTTTTACTATTAATAATAATATTGATTGTGCTATTTTCTCATTCTTTATTCTTATTTTCTTTTCATTAGTGTCTGGTGGCACATAAAACAAACTTGTCTTTCAAAATGAAAATACAAGTTTTCTGTTGTCTTCAAGAATGCTGAACTCTCAATAAATATATGTACTTCCACAGTCATGCTACATTTACAATGTTTCACGTTTGTGTGTATGTGTGTGTATGTATATATCAAATTTATTTATTATTTATTATTTAGACTTATATACTGCTTAAAAGCATATTATGTGTAAATATCTGCACACTGCACTTATGGGTGCTGTTTGCCAGTACTGTAACACACAATCCTGCAGCAGCACATTTGTGTTTTCTCAGTATTTGCCATTGCTTTTTCTAGAATATCCTTTGTCTTTTCCAATCCAATCTATAGCCCTGGCACTTCCTAGTGGTCTCCCATCTAAATTGTTGCTATACTACATCTAATTCTGCTTACATTTTCAAGATCAGCCAAGGTTGGCTAGATGCTGCCACCTGCTGTGACTGAGAATATCCTCTTCAGAAAAATAGATGTGTTTGCATAATAATAAATCCTTTGTTGGATCACAATGAGATAGACTTCGATATATCTTCTTGAATCATACCTTGAATGGCATGGTTTTGAATTTTAGCTGTATCACTATTCATAATTAGTGATTTCACGTGAACTCACAAAATTGGGTCTGAGTATACCAGTATATAACTGGGTATAGTCATGTAAACAACATTTCATTTGAATGAGTCCTTTGTGACAGCACCAATTACACCTTATCTCTCTTTTGTTTCTCTCAGAACACTTGTGTTAGAATATAACTAGAAAATAGTTGCACAAGGAAAACAGAAGCTGCCTAATGATATGGCAAGTGTGGTGCACCTGGAATTGGAACATTCAGGCTGTGTGCCAAAATCCACTAGCTCTCTTTTCATGCAACATTCAGTGTGCAATTCAGTAAAACTGCATCCCAAAGGAGATTGCTCACATTCGTGTTCAGAGGTGACCTAAATGGGCAATCTTCAACTACATACAGTTACTGTACACTTCTGTATTCAGCAGATCCTAACAGCTATAATATCTTAGCCTGACCTCCCCATGGTCTCTTCTGTCACATAGGTATATATCCTGCACAAGAATACACTCTGCAACTGCTGAGTCAAATATGCTCAAACACTTATGACTATTTAATTATGCTAGTATTTATTAAATATTATGGTTCACATGATTATCGTTTTATGGTGCATAATGCTGCTGCTGTGAGGTGCTTAGTGCCTTGATGACTGAAGTTGCATAAAAGCATCAGTAATAAAATAAATAAATGTGGTAATTTAAATAGACATGCTTCTTCAAATGCAGAGATAACACAAATTGGGTCAGGAAGGGCAATACTGAGAAAATATGTTAAGTCACTGAAATATTAAACCTGTTCAATAGAAGTTTGCAAAGACTATATAAAAATGCTGGGAAGATTCTCAGCGATGAATGTTGATTCAGGTATTGACTTCCTTGCTAGTTGTTCACCTGTGTGATTCTGTCCATTAAATCTCTGATGGAAATTCATATGGATTCCAATTCCAGGTGCATCACACTTGTCCTATCATTAGGCAACTTCTGTTTTCCTTGTGCAACTATTTGCTAGTTATATTCCAACACTAGTGTTCAGAGAGAAACAAAAGAGAAATAAGGTGTAATTGGTGCTGTCCGACCACTACACACACACACCCCCATGCTAGATCCTTTGTATTCAGGGCATACCAGCTACCCCTGCACCCCTGCAGATCTTCCCCAACCCTTGCCAGGCCGCTCTTGCATTATCACTCGCCCTTCCAAAACCTCACCAACTTGTGCTGCACCTCTGCATACCTCTTGTACCTTCCCATGCACTCACACACTCTGCCCAACCCATGCTTTAATTTCAGTAGGTAAGAAATTGCAGATTTTAAGAAATAGATCTTACCATTACTGTTGTATACTTACCATGTTCAATGCAGTAGTTTGAACCTAGCTTCAGTTAGGCTGAATCAGGGAAATAAAGAGCTGTGATTGGTCAGCTCACTGACAGTTCCCTGTATAAAAGGCAGAGCTGCAAGTGATCTGGCTGCTGGATGTTTGGAGCTTCAAATAGACAGAGGTTGTTGCTAGCCATCTCTTGACCCTTTATTTGCTGAACTCAATAGTGATGATGAATAATAAAGGGCAAGAGCCAAAGAGAGCTGACAACTAGCCATCCAGTCCGGCATTTGGAAGAACGACCACAAAATAGCCATTTTAATGGCTTCCTTCCACTCACTGGCTCCATTTGATCCATCCAAGGAGAACTGGGACATATACATGTCCCAGTTTGAGTGTTTCCTGGAGGTCAACGACTTCACAGAGCTGCCTTCCAACCGCAAACGGGCAATGTTCCTTAGCCATTGTGGTCACAATGTTTTTGACATTGCAAGGGCTCTAACAGAGCCAGTCCAGCCCCTAAGAATAAGGCCGAATTGCAGACGTTTTTTGGCCTCCTTAATTTCTAAAGCTTGTTTTTAAAGAACAAAACAGCAATTGCTGATCCCTT
>JANHFO010003124.1:20376-39478 GCA_032468095.1 Pareas carinatus | reverse complement strand
AAAGTCTCTTGGCGATGTTTCGGCAAGGTCTCACTTGCCATCTTCAGGCTGGTGCTTTTGGCTTCTTGCTAGTCAGACTTAACATTAACTTTTTAACAAGTTTTATGTTTTGATGCAGAGAACTTTGGAATTAACAAAAGTAGATTTGATTTTATTCTTCTGGCATTGTAAAGATCTAGACTTTTGAGATGCTTTTGAAAATGTTTAAAAATCTTGAACTATTTAAACAAAATTGCAAGATCACCTTGGACTGAAATAGTGTTGATACTCGTGCATTAGCTCAATATTATGAATTTCTTTTTACATTCCAAATTCTGTGTTATTGTTGCAATATGTATTTGAAATTCTGGATTCATCATGAAAGTATGGTTTATATTTAGGTGTCAGTGGCATGAAAAAAATGATATTGTATTCTGTGCTCTTGCTACATGCAAGAAAATTGCGTAAGTATACATTTTTAGTTTACTTTGTATAAAACTTTAAATTAATCTAAATAAAAATCTCTAGAGCAGATTTTGAAGGGATGTGAGAGCAGCAGAAGGAAAAGAGGATTCAAAAATGTTGTTGAGTGAACAGAACTTTGTGTTGCTAAATACTACCCAAGGTTTTTAATCTTAAATTTCCAGGTGTAAAGTGCTAGTCAACTGCTAAGCTTATCAGTAATGTTAAGTGATAGGTAAGAGGATATATCTATCATTTGTGGTGTATTGATTGCTTTCTTTCTTTTTAGTTAAATATTTCATGAATTTATATTTTAAGTGTGATGTGTGTGAGTGTATATTATGCTATAAAAAGTATTATCTGAGTATCCTTCAAGTATTTCGAGAACCCAGAATCTCCATCTATTTAGCCAAACCTTATTCTAGACAAAATTTCTAAGAGTTGAAATCAGATGTATTAGTGCTAAACTGTACAAATCTAGTGCAAAATCAAAAATGGTTAATGAAGTTAACTTTGATTCCCTGGCTTCATTCAGCATACCTCAAGTATTTTTTTTCAGACTTCACTCTCAAACAATGAACAAAGTTCATTATTTTTCAATATAATTGAGACAACTAGTATAATTTTCATTAATTAATCATATGTGCTATTTGAGCAAATGATATTATGGCACAAATGATGTAAATTGGTGCAAATGATATTACCATCTATGGAACAAAACAGGTGGTATAGATTAAGGTAGTTATGTAAATTTGTACTGTACTAGCACATTTCCCCCTTAAATAGTCTCTGAAAACAAGATTTTACTGTACAGTAAAATACAAAAATGCATAATGTAGCAATGGCTGTAAATAGTGAAACCTATGAATTATTGAGATTTGACTGTGCCGAGAAATAGGTGATATGTATGTGTGTGTTCCCCTTTCAGAAATGTGTCATGCTAGGTTTCAGGTGTGGTATCACCCAGGAGTCAAGAATGGGGGAGTGGCAATTTATTTTATTTGAGAATTTCTTATGGCTCTCAGGGCACTTACCCACTAGTCACCAGAGTTGTAGTGGTGCAGTGGTTAGAGTGCAGTACTGCATTCTACTTCTGTTAACAGTCGGCTGCCAGTAAGTTCAGCAGTTCGAGTCCCACTAGCTCAAAATTGACTCAACCTTCCATCCTTCTGAGGTTGGTCAAATGAGAACCCAGATTGTTTGGGGCAATATGCTTAGAGAGGGCTATAAAGCACTGACAAGCGGTATATAATTCTAACTGCTATTACTATATGAGACCCATTAATTAAATTGGGCCCCACAAATCAGTTGGGATTATTGCTATTTCCCAAGCTGTCTGCTGCATAATGACTTCCCTTCCTGAATGCCTTGACTCCATTTTTGGGTTGGCAGTAGAATTTTCCAGACTTACAGTCTTTGGTGACTTCAATCTTCCTTCTCTAGCAGGAAGGATCTGAGATTGCTCAGGAGTTCATTGTCACCCTGACAGCCATGGGTCTATCTCTGGTCATTCAGGACCTGACACAGAACAGTGGTTGCACGCCTAATCTAGTTTTCTTACTTGGATTTACTTTCAGTTAGATGCTGTCTTGGTACAGGTCATATTGCTTATATTAATTACACTTGGATTTGTCTTCAGTTATGACAGTTACACAGTTTATCCCAGTATGTGTTTTTGCTATACAATTTAGATACTGCATCAGCAATTCTCTATCAAATATGTATGAAATCCAATTAACTACATCTCATTTACCACTAACCGAGAAGAATTGCAAGAACACAGCAAACCCTAAGATAATAGTGCTGGATGCTGGACGCTTCCAGGTCAGTTTTCTAACTTAACTGTTTTTCTTTCTTATGACATACTGCTTATTTTATTGGAATGTGTGGTGTGTATGTGTGCATGAGAGAGAGAGAGAGAAAATGAGAATTAATGTGATGGGGTTATGCTTAAAAGTGATGCCATAAGGCCAGGGTGTCAAGCTCAATTTCATTGTGGGCCACTGTTACTGCTGTAGCAGTAGCCGCAAACCGCCCTCCCACCACGGGCTGCCTACTGCTGCCTCTCATGATCCCTCACAGCAGTGTCCCTCCTGCGGGCCTCCCACACCTGTCACCGCCCTCTACCTATGCTGCTGCTGCCTCAGGGAGTGCTTCGCTTGCTTCCAGGGCAGCCCCAAAAGGGAGGGGGTAGTTCTCACCCCTTGTGGTAGAATGTTCTGCTGGGGCCGTAGCAGAGAAGACTCTTCTCCTTGATCCTACCTCCTTCATTTCCTTAGCAGACAGGTTTTGTCGTAGGCCTCTCCCTCTGGCACAGACTTGTCCCATCAGGAAGAGACAGCTCCTTTGATAACCTGGAGACATGACCCATGCCATGTTGGGTTTTAATGGTACATGCATAAGAAAGTTACAAAACTATTTCTAAAGATCTGAGTCTTCCTCAATCCTTAGTCAGAAATACATTTTTACTAGATTATACGTATCGTATTTTTCTGTTTATAAGACATCCCCCGTGTATAGGACGCCTTACTTACATATGGCGTTAGCTTGTCTCTGCAGTTTTGGAACTGCGCTTCTCTGCTCCCTGTGTATAAGATGCCCTCCGTTTTTAGGTAAATATTTTAAAGAAAAAGTATCATCTTATACATGGGAAAATGCGGTAACTTTGAGCTTGGTTGTTTGGTTGCAGATATTTTCTAATTTGATAATATGCAGTTTTTAAATGGAGACAATTTGGGCCAATAATAAGTCTTCCTAAGAATTGTGATCCTCTGAAATAACTTTATGAGTACTACTTAAAACTGTTCAGTATCTCACAGAAAACGTCAGAAAAACATCCAGGGAACTCCAGACCTCTTTTATCCTGGGTAAACTCTATGACACCACTCCATTCTCAGTAAACCACTGGGTAAAAATAGGATTCGTGGAAGATAGCAAGGCAGAAGCCATTGTTCATTAAGAACATTGCCACTTGACTAAAGTTAATAAAAATGTTTGGTTGAACCTTTCAACTTTGGGGAAATGGTGTATGGACAAGTGAATATTGTTTCACAACACTGAAAGTTCAGAATTTCTTGGAACTCTAGTATTATATCTTTTGTAGACTCTTTGCCAACTATTCATATTTACAGATTAGTATTTGCAGTATGTTGTTCATGTTTTTGTTTTTAATTATTATTTCAAAATGCTTTACTACTAATAGTACATTAAGTTGTTTTGGAAAATTTGCATTTTAAGATATAAATGCGTAAGTAGGTTAATGGTTTTGGTTGTTGGCACACACTGAAGTTCCTTAACTATTAAATCCACTTTGCCTTTCTTTGCAAAAAATACTTTGAAGACCTAGTGAATGAGATGGGAAAGGGAAAGCTTGCAAATTTCAATCTCTTTATAACATACATATATATAGGTGATCTTGTGTTTGAATTGCAGAAAGGGAAAGTTGAGACCGTTGGAACTGATAGTTATTTCAGATCTCTTAATAAGGATCGTGGTGCCACACTTTCTAGTGGTAAGTAGAGATTTATTTTGCAAGCTCAGATGTGAGGATAACATACTATTAAAATGATACTAACTGAAATCAAATAAAAATATCTCATCATTGAAATATATCCTTAAGTATGTCATGTTTTAATAAGCTTTATCTACGAAGCCCACACTCAAATTGGGGTTAATGCAAATAATAAAATTCTTCTAATTGTTAAAAGTTCAAAAAGGAAAAAAAATATAGTTAATTCCTTATAATTATTTAACATAATTATTTGATTAAATAGTTAACATAATTTAAATCTTGAAGTTTGGCTGTAAATTTTTGGAAAATCAGACCAATGCCTTTGGGGTGATATAGGATGTGTATTTCTAGTCTTTCTATGGAAGAAAATGTAGGCAGTTGAACTTTCAAACTAGCTGATACTGTTCTGGCTAAAAGTAAATCGATTTCTGCTTAATTCTTTGGGATTACCATAATTGCTGCATTTTCAGATGCTGGCCTGTGTTCCACAGAGAAATCTTCTCCCCTCCATTCCCAGAATTGGGAAGGCAGACAGACTGTGCTATAGCACAAAATAGGTGTCTTGTATTGTTGACCAATTTTGTAGGCACTTCAGTTAGGCTTACTACTTGAAAATATTGCAGTAATTTCTAATAATGCTAAATATGACCCTGTTTGAAGTTCAGTTACCCAATGTGGTTATTTATATTAGCTTTGGTCAGTTTTTTCTTGGCTTGGAAATTAAGTGAGTCAGGCTTGGATAGTACTTGGATAGGAAACTATTGGCAGCATCAAGTCAGACAGCTACATTAGGAAATCAATACTCATTCTGGAAGAAGCCAGTAGCAAGCCGTTTCCTAGAAAATGTGGTTGTGTTCATGTCATCACAAGAACTGAACTCAATTTCAGAGTGCATTTCCTATCTTTCTATTTTGTAAAAATATTCCATTCCTTATCCTGTAAAGTTCTGTGAAATAGAGATTCTTTTTATTTCCTATGTGTACTTATTTTCAATTGTGATGGATGAGTATATGGAGTGTGTGTGTGTGTGTGTGTGTGTTAAAGTTCTGTGTAATCCTGTGTAAAGCAATGTAGCTTATATATTGACAGTAGTGCATTTTTTTAAGGTGTAATTCCATCAGGAGTGAAAATGACGCATGAACCCATCTCTAGAAGTGGAAGAGGAATTGCACAGTTTCGGGAAAGCACCTTCAAGCAGTTCAACAGTTAAAAGCATTCAATGCTTCTATACATGTGGTTACAATTATAATTGGAAATATATGCATATTACATGTATCTGCAATATATGTTATTTTTTTGAAAAAAATCATTTAGGAAAATTATCTGAAAATAACATGGTTTAGTTTCTACAAGGCAGGCTGCAATGAATATGATTAGGGATGTTTAATGAAAATTAGAAAAGACTGAATAAAGTGAAATCAGTAAGACTGATTTCTCAGGCAATGCTTTGATTGCTAAAGCCTAGAGTATATTATACAGACTACAAAGATTAGCCATATTTTTTGCTTTCCCACTGAAATTAAGCTTGCTTTGTATATAGCATAAGAAACACTTAGTAATAAGATTAATACCACTAATGACTGTGGTTTAGGTTTTATGCAGTCAATTGAGTGTATTCCAGGAATTAGACAATTGTAAAATCAGAGTAGACGTTATTCTGCTATTCCTCAAATAACATAACAAGGTAATTAAAAGCTATTTATTCCTTAACATATATTCCTGATGTTCATGATGTTAATTTCTTTCATGATACTTATAAATCAAAACTATATTATATCAGTCTTTCTTAAACGAACATTAAACTGTTCTAATTTTGCTAAAGTTATCTGACTGAATTTTTGGGTGTCCAAAGTCTGCCATATAGTAATGGGAAATTGTAAGATGTAACATAAAATAATATGAAAGGAAATATAGATTAAACTATTGTAGAGACAGACATTGCATTTCTATTGCCTAAACTAACCAGTGCAGGATATGAGTGAGGTATGAAAATGGTATCATTGCTATATGCATCTAAAGCTGCTGATCTCATCAAATAGAAATTTCAGAAAAAAAGAATTAATTTGTAGGTCTAGCACAATAGGCCTAGGAACAACTCTAAAGGAATCATTTACCTGTGTCCCCCATTCAATTTGTCCCTCTGTTTCTGTTTAGCAAGTAAAAACACAGCATGCTGAGACATTTTGCATTTTGTCATTTGATTCCAATGCTATTTTTAAATAAGATTGTATAAAATCAAATTATATTTATTATAGTTTAAAGTTCACACAGTCTTTGTTACATTAGAGTTTATTTATTTAGTTAAAACATTTATCTAGGCTTCCCATCTTGTACCAAATTCAGTGAGTGATGGAGGTCAATTCAGCATTTACCCAAACTTTGAAATTGTTAAGTGATGTTGGAATTTTCTCCCTGTTATTTTCATTTTCCCCCTGTTCTTCTCGCTGTATTCACTGAAGAAGTTTTCTTCTTTGGACAAGCCCTGCAAAAAACCCTATAAAATTAAGCAATGGGATGGATATGATAGAGGAAGTCCTCAACTTAAAACCACAATTGAGACTGGAAATTCTGTTGCTAAGCAAGGCAATTAAATGAGTCACACAGTGCTCATATTGTGGGCAGGTTGTAAGTCACTTTTTTCAGCTTCATAACTTTGAACAATCACTAAACAAGTGGCTGTAAGTTAAGAACTACCTGAACTTTGATTTTCAAACTGAAAAGGCCGACTTGCTTTGCTTCATGCTTTATTGAAGCACTCTGAAAGTATTTCACAGCTATGATCAGTGTAAATCTGGGACTGCTGTAGGTGCTTTTGACATGTACAATTATAAAGATGTAGTTTGTTAGACTATTTATGTGTGTGTGTGTGAGAGAGAGTTTTTGACTCCTGGCAAATCACAGCCTGGACAATTTTTTTTTTCCAAATTTATATGCCGTTCCTCTCCATAGACTCAGGGCGGCTTACAATAAACAATATAAAAAAATTAACATAGCTAACAAATCACTGCAGTTTTTTTGGCAATGTTTTTCAAAAGTAGTTTACCATTGCCTCATTCCTAGGGCTGAGAGAATGATGAGCTGAAGGTTGCTCATCATCTTTGTGTTCTAAGTCTGAACTCACGATCTCTTGATTTCTAGCCTGGTGCCTTAATCACTACATTAAATTGGTTCCCTATTTATAAGTAGAATGTGCAAATAAATTGGTCTGCATAGGTGTAAAAGGAATTGCTTCATTATAAATGAGATAATTTTAGTCCTAGCTAATGTATAGGTATAATGACCATAGATTTTGCATGCATCTCGAGTAAATTTTTCTATTCATCATGCATCTGCTAGAGATTTTAATTGTGTGATGAAAGATTCAGTGGTGTTTGCCTGCATAGTATTATCCACAATATCCAAGAAGTGCCAATATCCTGAAAAATCCAGCAGCTAATTTTTAAGAGTTACTTTATAAATTTCTTGAAAAAAATAAGGCATGCTATTATTAATATAATATATTGTATTGTCTCTGCTCGTGCACTTTACCGTCAGTTCTGAATTAAGTCCTAACAAGTTATTCTAATTACCGTTTTCACAAAATTTCACATACCCCAAGGCCTCCGATGATGGTAAGATAATATAGGTGTTGTTTTTCTTTTTTCTCAGATCTTTTCTTCCTAAAGGAGGATATGGTCTTAATTCAATTGATTTATTTCTCTATGACAAAAATGTCCCCAAAGAATCAAGTAAAATACAATATGTGACTTGTGCTGGTTACAATTCAGAGCAAAGTATATAAAATGCTTAATAAGAAAGTGGCAATTTGTGAGGGAAACTTACAAAGTCTGCAGATTAATTAATTGATGTTCATGTTTATACCATCTCAGGAAACATACTTGCTATGCTATTCTAGGAATATGGGAGTTCCTACAAAAACAGGAAAGTCAGCATGTCCTGTTTAGAAAAGGGGTTTTGATCTTGAAAAAATCATTCCATAAGCTTAACTGACACTGTTAATATGACTACACTTCTAGCATTTTTTTTATATCAGCTAGGTGAGCTTGTGCCAGAAATTATTGATCTACAAGTATTAGATAACTACTGAGGAGGAATTAAAAGGGAAAGAGAAATAACTGAAAACACATGGGATTGTGTCATAAGGAAACAAAAAGTGTAACTTTTAACTAATTCTTATCTGAGCTATTTACCGTATTTTTCGCTCCATGAGACGCACCTGACCATAGGATGCACCTAGTTTTTAGAGGAGGAAAACAGGGAAAAAATACTTCTACCGTGTTTCCCCGAAAATAAGGCACTGTCTTATATTAATTTTTGCTCACAAAGGAGCGCTAGGTCTTATTTTCGGGGGCTGCCTTACTTTCGGGGAAACAAAGTAGATCGCCCACTCACCCCTGAATAACGTCCGGCTTTACTATCCCTATTATACCTGGGCGCTCCTTACCTGATCCAGAGGGCTGCAGAAAGATCCACTCAGCTGAAAACTGCAGGGCGCTTTCAGTCAGCTGTAAAATTCGTGCGCTTACAGTCAGCTGTAAAGCCCTTTGGAGCCTTTGGGTAGCTTTGGGAGGCTTCTGGTAGCGCTTTACAGCTGATTGTAAGCGCGCAAATTTTACAGTTGACTGGAAGCGCCCTGGAGTTGTCAGTCAAGCAGGTCTATCTGCAGCGAAGATGCAGGGTGCAGAGAGGACGCCTTGCTTCTCAAGATCTAGCCCAACCCCCTGCTCATGTGGGAGAGGGAAGGCTTGAAGGGAGGTTCCCAAGATAAAATCAATCCCTGGGAAAGGCAGAGAAGAACCTCCCTTTGCAACCTCTCCGAGAACCGATCGCAGCGGGGAGCTGCTTTTCCAGGCGGCCCCCCCATCTCCCAAAGTCCGAACCGGATGGAGGAGGCTCAGCTGGATTAACCCTGGAGGTCCGTTCTCACTCCAGGTCTGGTTAGAACCGATGGGCCAAGTTCCGCCAGCAGGGGCGCCGCAGCTGCCGGGAAAAAGCTGGGCTGGTGCAGATTGGAGCAGTTTGCCACTGGCGCCATCAAAAGTCTGGGCCAGGGTGGCTGAAAATATGGGTATTCGCTCCATAAGATGCACACACTTTCCCCTCACTTTTTGGAGGGGAAAAAGTGCGTCTTATGGAGCGAAAAATCTGGTAATTGGAAACATCGTCAAACAGAAGAAATTATTTATTTATAAGTATCGTGATTTTCAGCTCAAGCCAGACGGGTTGAAAATTCATCCATTACAGAAATGAGCTCACTTCTTTAGTTAGTATTTGTAGCTACCGATAATCACACATCACTGTGTTTTCATTCAGCTGATTTCATGTTTAGCCCTTTTCAGGCATTGCAAAATATACATAGAGTATACTGGAGGAGAAACAAAGGCAGTTCCAAATGACTGAGATGATTGTTTTCTTTTTGAAAAGTTTGCCCAATGTTTATATTTTTCAGAGTTAAATTTGAACACAAACACAAACAAACACACACACACACCCCTACTGACTTGGTTATGATTATGAGGTTACAGTTTGGGGTTTTTGTGTGTGTCTATAAGTCCATTCTTGATTCCTGGTGACTGCCTGGAAAAGTCTCTGCACTTTTCTTGGCAGCAACTAGGAATTTTTAAAGTCCTGCTTACAGAGGAACCCCAACTCCCCCTCTTAGCCTTAGGAAGGAGGCTATGGCAAACCACTTCCAAATTTGTGTCCAAGAAAACTGCAATTTGTCCAATTTCTAAGAATCAAAGATGCTATACAGTGCAAGCAAATTGATGATTTCTCTCAATTTTACATCTGTTAATTTAAATATATCGATACATCATGTGGTAAACACATACATTTAATTATCTTTATACCTTGGTAGTTTTAAAAACCGGAGGCCTCACACCCTTTTATTCTATATGAATGTTGTACAACAAATTTCTTTTAAAATTTATTTAAATCAGCTTTTTAGTCAAAACGCTGCTAATCATCTACTGACTAGAAAGTTTTACAATAACTGGAAAAACTTTACTACAATAATTATTGATAGGTGACCACAGGAGGGCATATAGGTAACGACACAAAAGTAGCGAATTTTGCATGGGCACCATAATAGACTTTGTGATGAAAGTCTTAGCTTGTTGGTCCTTTACATAAATTTGTGACATGAACTAAATTTTTTGACAAAGTATAGAAGAGACATCTAATTATAACAATTCACATCTATGTTTCGATGCCAACATATTTTACGCTTTAAAAGGGAAAATGAATTGTTGCATTATGCTGCAGGAAGGCCTTTTGCAAGCAGCACAAAAAAATCTGCTAAGACTTTGCTTCTGTATAAAAATAACCTCACCTAACCTGATCTTTAAAAGTAAAAAAAGCTCCTCTAAACCTGTTGTTGAATATAAAAAGGGATGGCACGGTACTCAACCAGTCTGGAAATGTCAGCTAAAAAAAGGTCATATTTGAAAGCTGAGCTACTAGTATCAAGAGCTATCAACGTGCCACAAGCAACACGAGACAAGACGAACGTTGGACAAGACTGGTCCAAACACCCAGTCCAATTTCGTGCCACTTTCACAGAGATGTTTAGCAAAAGCACCAGTAACAATATCAGGGGACCTGGTGGAGAAAAACAGAGGAGACTATGAGGAGGGATCCTGATTGTGTTTGACCCAATACCATATTGATAAGGGAAGTAAAGCATTCTCACCTAACATTCTGTACTCCCTTATTGTGAGCGGGCCTGTTGTTCAATTGTCCTGTTCGGTTGCAATTATTTTTTATGGAAGAATCAGTATCAGGGCTACTGTAACTAGACTACACTCTGGTTCAGTATCTGGAGATTGTGGGGATCTTGAAGGGAAACCACTAGCTTCAAGAGCAAGTGGCTCTAGGAACGTTCTATTTTTAGTTCTGGATGAGGGTGTACTACCCCAGATGGAACCTATGCAAAGCTAAGAGGCCCTTTGCATCACCTTCTCTTTGTTTCAATTGCACCTGTTCCTCAAACACCACGAGCAGGAAGGCGGTGGATCTTTCATGTCTTGGTCACCTCCAAATTGGATTACTACAATGCGTTCTACATGGGGCTGCCCTTAAAGACCAATCAGAAGCTTCAGATGGTACAAAATGCAGTGGTGCGGGGAAACCTATGGAGACTTTTCATTCAGTCCATGTAATACTTCTCCTCCACAAGATGCATAGGTTGCCAGTGTGCTTCCGGGTTCAATTCAAAAATGCGAGTAGTTACTTATAAAACCTGTCATGGCTTAGCATGGGTTACTTGCAAAATCTCCTTGGCTTTATCTATCCATCCAGTAGGAGAGGCATGCTCCAAATCCCACGCAATATCGAGTTAGACTTCAGCAGGACCCAGGAAGAGAGCCTTTTCTGCCATGTCACCTGCTTTTCAATGGCAGCACCAGTGGTTTGGAATAGAATCTCAAGGGATCAGACTGGCCCACTCCCTCATGACTTTTAGATGGATATTAGAAATTAGAATCTTTCAGATAGCATTCCAGTTAAGAGCATGGATATTCCACATTTCATCTAATGCTTTACCTATATTTTTGTTTTATTGGGTTAGGATTTTATGATAAAATTGATCTCCTACTTCCTCTGAAAGGCAAAACAGATGGAAACAAAATAAGAAGTTGTTTCTGGTAGATTTGGATTCTAATCTCCTAATGTAGTATACAAGAGATATTCCAAATGTACTGAGGGATAATGGAGGTAACTTGGATTAACTGGCACAGAGAGGTGAGTTTCTCACAAGTTCAGGGATGTCATATACTGTATTACATTGATTATAAGACACATGTTTTTTTTGTATTTTGATGTTTCTGTATTCATGGTGCCTCTTATATTCGATGGAGTCTTACCAGGGTAAAGGTTTCTTTTTTATTTCTAACAGAAAAATAAGGTACTTCTTATAATTGGTGGCATCTTATAATTGATGCAATACGGTAATTTATTATTATCTGGCACTTCAGGCAGTAAACCTGAAAAATCTTTCTTCTTCAACACAAAAAGGAATAGTGAATTAACCTGAAATATTGTAGATAGTACTGATTGTACAGTTACTGTATTGAACAAAATCTATATCCTTTAGCACTTTGGAATATTTCTGGATTTGATAACAAATAAAATTAGGAGTTTGAAAACAATTTGTTATAAATATCTGCAAGTGGCAATTAGAACCTACATGTCTGCTAGTAACTTAAATCAAAAGCTAGTAAAGAGAGGAATGATTTTATCATAGTTGCTATTGCTTTCTACAGTAAACAAACTGGCACAATGATCCTTGACATATTCTAAAGCTGCTATGTTTACAATGAGATATAGATTTTTACGTGTCACCTAGATCATGAGATCCAATACAGAACAAGTACAGAGTAAAAGAATACAAGTCCCCAAGGTCTTTATATTCCTCCATTTTGAAAGATATAGGAGGCCTTATTTTTGTAGTTAATTAAAACTTTCCTAAGTACTTTTAAATGGCTTGGATTTGAAATCTATATTCCAATTTTAGGAACTGCTTCTGTACACAGTGACTTTCTAGGCCATGGCTCAAATTAATAACTGAATACTACTGAGACTAATACCGACATAATATGCTGCAAAGTGCCACATTTTGCTAAGTTATTGATTTCCTGTCTTTCAACCAAAGGCTCTGAAATTAACTGTAGGCACTGATTTGACTAAAAAATGAAGTTCTCATAAACACAGATGTTGCTGGAGCTTTCCTGACAATAAAATCGGATGCTTTATAGGCTCTGTACAGGAATATTTTGCTGTATCCATTCTACTTAATGAGTCAACCCCAACACGTTAATACCTCTGAAACTAGGACAAGTTACATAAGCATCCATAAAGGAACACTTGGTAAATTGGTATCCCCTCTGTCCATCTCCCTGAAGAACTTCATTCATACTATATTATCTTAAAGAATATATGATATCCAAAGTATCAGCCAGACCTCAGAGTCCATGATTTGTGGATTGACTAGTATTGGGCTTCAGAGTACTAGTTCCACAGAGATTACTATTTTTGACAGCTTGACATAAAATATTCAACGTTTCTAAAAGTCTGATTGTGTTTGGTTCCGATGAAGGCAGTGCTGTTTTATCAGTGAAAAGTGTAGCTCAGGGTATAAAACTCAATTTCATTGAGGGCCGTGGCCAGCCCCCCGCAGCCATTCTCCCTACCTCCATGGCCATCACCGCCCCAACACTTCCCTCACCCTCCTGTAGCCGCCCTTTCATGCAGCTACACCAGGGGAGCACCCCGCTCACCTTCAGGGCGGCTCCGTACACCGGATCCAAGGAGGTCGCAAACCAGATCTGGCCTGCAGGCCTTGTGCTTGACACACCTGGTGTATGTCATTTGTGAGGATAGCAGAGAGAGTGTTCTGATAAGACCTAAGCCTGCTTGAGATGCCAGTATCCATGACTTGATATATTCTCTTGATTTCTCAAGTATCAAGGATTGAAAAAGGAAGACAAAGGGCATCACTTCTGTTCTTTGTAAAAGAGCTGGTCTATCAGTTATCCTCTCTACAATGAGACAGAAATCACTGAGATAATTACAAGAGCTCTTATTTATGTCATGCCTCCAGCACCAGAGACCAACAAACTGAATGGAGGCTCTTACATCTATATTTGAAAAATTAGGCCACATTAAAACAAGTCAGCTAAGACTATTCTCTTCCAATGTGAGAAAACTGCTGTTGACATGTCACTTTCTGAAATATTTGCTTTTGCTATGTGTCTTATGGGTGGTGACAGAATTAATCATTAAACACATTATTTAGATCCATTCATTCTTAGGATTCCATATACATATTTAGTCTAACAGATGCACATCAGAAATGCAATGTTAAGAGACCAGCTTTTCTGGACAAGAGAGAAAACAGTGGGAAAGTATTAATGTTTAAAATATACGAGAAGAATGAAGACAAGAAAATAAAAGCAGAGTTACAGCCTCTTTACAGAGTTGTCATTTTAATTTCTGAAATGATCTCATTCTAATCTCAGCTTTAGTGAGATACAGAAATGATTGCAACATTCTTTATACACTAGAGAATCTTGTGTCCAACCTTCCTAAGATATAACTGTTTTCTAAATTAAACTCATTGTAATCAATTGTCAATGTAAGACAGTCCATGCTCTTATATATATGAAGGATTAGGAACAACATATATGGCAAACTAACATTTACTGCAAGATATGGATACGCCATGCTTTAATCCTACTAAAAAGTAAATAAAAAAACCCAATAAAGCTTGTGATATAATTTAGTTCCAGTCAAATTGCCTCTTAGTCAATCTTAGGGTTAAAAATGTTTCGCACATGCTATAAGCATGTGGACTCTTTTTAATTAGTTACATGCTATTTCAAAAAGATTACAAATTTCCTGAGCTTGAAAAACATGGCAATTTTCTTCAGACCGTTTTTAATCTGCATCTTTTAAAAACACTGGATTCTGAGATATGAATTTATCTTAGAAAAAATCAAAACAAGAATAACCCTTCAACTTGGTCTATTGTTATAGCTTACATGAATAATTTTTTTTACATGGCATTTAAAAACTCTAAGTCTAAGACAAGTAAACTATAGTGAATTCTGTATTCTGATATTCAAAGAGTAAATTATTCCTGGCTCAATTTATTAGAAACTGAAATGTTCAAAAATCAATTGGTGTGGTAAAAAATGAATGTTATAACTCAAAGTATATTAATCCCCCAAAAAGAATTATCCAAAGAGTTTGCTATATATAGTATATAGTAGTTGCTCAAGATTAATATGTCCGATTTAAAGCTATCCCTTTGCAAATTCTAACATATACTAAGAATCTTACAAAACAATGATTTTGTTGTTCTTTCAAATACCAATACACAATCATTACCCATTTTACCAGCCTATTTATCTATCTTCACTTTCCCACTCATCATAGACTAGCTATGTTTCCTTACATGCAAACACACTAGTACTAATTATTTGGGACATTAGAGATTATCTGATTAAAAGAAGACATATTTTCAGGTTGGGCAGAAATCTGCAGACCAAGAACTTTACTATTTCATTGTCCATGAGGAGAAGCAAACACATATAATGAATTCTATCTCTCAAAAGGTTACAAGTTTCTACATTTTACAGGCAATTAGATCTAGAAATATTATTTATCAATTATATTTCACTTTTAATTTCTATTTCCTGTTCCTGAATCTGGTCTTAAAATCCATTAAAGAGATGCTGAAGAATTATACCAAAAACCTATAACCTATTTTTGTAGGAGTAATTTCAATCCTAGGATCACTTAGCACTTGGAAAAATCCTTTCTTTTGGTCATGTTAGGATAACTTTAATTTATAATATTGTTCATAGATTAATTAGATCAGTTTAGATTATTTATTGATTAGCCCATAGGCCATATCAATATACAGAGTTCCTGACCCGGGTTATTAATAGAATCCTATTAAAAACAATTCAAAAAGAAATTGGAATAAAATGCAATAATTTAATATATAAATAAAATGTAATAAAATTATATTTCAGTACAATCTACCCCAATCCATCCCATATATGCCAATCTCAATTGAACCATATAACCTAAGTACTGTGCCATATTAAATATTCTTTTCAAATTCTGGCCGCACATAGGTACCATATATTTCAGCATATAAAATGACTTTTCATACTAAAAAAAAATCTCCCCAAAATCGGCGGTTGTCTTATATGCCAGAAAGCTAATCATAAATAATTTACCTCGCTGGATGTAGCTTGCCCGCCCGGGCGACTTCCTCCCCTCCAGGAGCTGTGAAAGGCAGAGGAAGGTGGCATGGGCGGTTTGCACGCTTGACAGAGCGAGGCGGTCCAGAGAGCCCCGAAGCTGGAAAAAGAGGAGGCTGCTTGGGGCTGGATGAAAGGCAGCAGAGGGACGAGCCAGCCGAGCCAAGGAACCATAAAGAACACTCTTGGCAACCGGCAGAGTCGTTCGCAAGGCACGCAGCAGCAGCAAAAGAAGAGGACACATGGGCGCAAGGGGTCTTCGCTTCCTTGTGCAGCTGCAAGGCAGCAGTGAGACAGAGGCTGGACCTGGCGAGGAAGAGGAAGGAGAGGAGGCAAGGAAGAACGCGGCAGCTGCAACTTTCCAGCTGGGAAGGGCATGGAAGAGACACGCAGAGAGACATAGGGCCAGGAGGAAGCGCCTCCGGGGACGGGGGCGCCAAAGAGGAGCCCCCCTGCAGGGCTGCTGGCCGCCGGGGCCGCCTCTTCCCCCCAGCGCCTCTTTCAGGTGGGAGTGCAGTTGGGGGGAGCAAGCAGGAGATAGCGTTGGGGGGGAAACACACTAGGGCGCCCTGCAGCTGACAGCGGGAAGCCAGCACAAGAAGCTTCAGATCCGGGTTTGGGTGTGGGAGGGACAGAGAAAGAGAGACAGGAGGTAAAGGAGGGGAAATAAAAATTTAAGAACCCGCCAGAGGGTGAGCCAAAAACAAGGGGAACTCGAAAGAAAAACACAGAGACAGAGAGAGAAAGAGAGGGGAAAAAACAAAACCCCAACAACAGAAACCACCCACGACAGAAAAGTTGAAATCAACCTTTTTCCCACCTGGCCTTCTCAAGCTCCATCCCCACTTTGCTTCTGGAGGAGAAAAGAAATTGTGTGGAGCGATTTCAGTGAAGTAGGAGGTAGTCTTATACTAACTGTAAAATTAGGGGGTTGTCTTATACACCGGGTCACCTTATACATCAAAAAATACGGTATGTTGTTTTGATATGGGGTTCCCAGTAGGTCATTCGTTTAATATACGAACCAAGGTTTCCTCTTGTTTTGATACTAGTTGATGGAGATGCTGAAATAGCCAAGTATCTTCAGCAGCTTTCAGTAAGAGCAGTAATGTTGGTACAGCCACTGATGTATAATGTTCCAAATGTATTACAGCACTTGGAAGAAGATGCCATTAACCATATCAGATCCATCAGTGAAGCACTGATTAGAAACCGTAATTATCCTTATCATCTTACTTTTAGGTGTAAGCTGTACTGTTATTAGAAAGATCCTTTCTCTTTTTCGTCTATGGCAGGAAACATGGCCTCCAGAGTCTAGAATTGGTGAACAAGTAATTTCTAATCATTGTATGTCAGAGGAACAGAAGGTATATGATAGGGTATCACCAGTAAAGGAATAGGCCATATTATTTGGGAAATGGTTGGAATCATTTCTGAGAAAACAAATGCAGGACCTCAGTATATTTTGCAAGGTTTACATTCTGACTCCTAAAGATCATTTGCTGTGTGCCTTACTGAACTACCAGCAGTATACAGTTATGTCAGTGATAGGGGTTTCTTCCAGAAAAGGCAAAATGGTTCATTGCCTGACTATGAAGAATAAACTACTATTATGTGTAGAACATTTGTAAAAGGGGGCTTTGGAAATCATGCTTTCCATAGAAAGCTAGTACCAGAAACCTTGCAGATTATAGAATAAATGCTTATACATCATTTACTCTTTTTTGAAGAATTAGGAAAATCTTCCAACAGCATTACGTACACATAATTCCATCAACAAACAATGGCCAGGAAAATCTACATTCTATAACTACATACATTTTTAAGTATTTATGACAGAGAAAGAAAGGGGGCAAACAAAATATGCAGCTACTCTTAGACAAAATAAGCAAAATGGAACTGATAAGAAAACAGAAGGTTCCACTTAAAATCTCAACTATAAAAATTTCTGATGGAGCTTCTGTGTAGATACAAAAATCACCAATGATGCAAAAATTGCAATGAAAAATAACTTCCCTTCCACATACGTATATATGCAAATCATGTAAATCTATAACATAACAAGGCCAAGATATTTTAACTGAACTATAAAGTTGTTTTTGCTTTATATTATTATCCATTCAATACTATGCCTCAAGGAGCCCTAAGACATCAAACGGAAGAAAAAGTAATACCCATTTACATACTATATTTAATTCCAGGAATCTACATTCCTCTTACCATTTTTTTAAAAAATGCACTTTTTAAAAAAATGCACTTTAAACAAAATGTTGCAATTTTTTCTGTCCTTAAAATTAGTCTTATTTAATTCAATAAAACTTTTCAGATTAAGTTTGTTTAGGATTAGACTCAATGTTTTGCTTCTCTTAAAAATAAACAGCTAAAATATAAAGTTTAATAAAATATATAAATGTAAAATATCCCCAAAATACAAACAATGCCTAATTTTAATTTTATTGATTAAGCTGATTGAAAAATAAGCAAACCAAAACAGGTTTTTCCATCTTTTCTATCACTGAAAAAACACCACTGCAATATGATAGAACATTTGATGGGTTTCCAGGAAACATACCATTAAATCAATGTATATTTTTCTTAAGTGCTCTATCATGAATTATTATTTTATTTATTCGTTTATTTAATTTGTACCTCAACACACCTTCCTCCTTATATTTTTCTCACAACCATCACCCTATGAGGCAAGTTGGACTGAGAGACAGTGACTGACTCAAATTCACATAACTGGCTTTCATGACTAAGATGTAACTTGAACTCACAGTCTCCTGCTCAGACCTGGTGATTTAACTACTAGAACAAACTAGTTTATCAAATGTTGTGAAGAGTTTATCAAAATCAGTAATGAATCTAATTATTTACAATCAGTATTTTCACTTAAGGATGTCGGCAAAAGTCTGTTAATGAATTAGAATATATAATAAAAATACCTAACAGTGTGGTAAAGGTAAATGTCTCCAAAATTTAAGATAATCTTCACTCAAAATATTTCATCCTTCATCTTACATAAAGAATTACAATTATATTCGACCTCAAGATCGTGGGTGCATTTTTGACATTCAAAATGGGCTTCAAACTCAGATTAGTCATCCCTCTGCTTTTTATAATTAAACTAGCTTTTTGTACCCATGCTCCACCATGGGTTTTGTATAATTCTGCTCTTTCTCCTTCTTTCTATCTCTCCCTCTTTCACCCTGTCTCTTTCACCCTGCGCAGTCACTTCGGAGGCAGAGAGGAACTCTGCTGATGTCAGTGCATGCGCTGTGGCTTCCTTGTCCATGTTTTGTCGAAAATCGTAAATAACTGTTAAAAATTAATATTTTAAAAAATCCTTTCTTAGTGAGCGCCTAGATGGCAATAC